>QOCX01000442.1:19524-56571 GCA_005959815.1 Sarcophaga bullata
TTGCAACGAATATTGCAACGTATCGATACAATGCCGTTTAAAACAGTAATTAACAGCCCATAAACGAGTAAAGACCGGAAAGGAATATAACGGACACACAGAATGACTGTCTTTTTTTTCTGAAACTGTGTGTGATATTTTAATTCTTTGTTTTTTTTTCTCTTTTGTTTTATTTTTGATAAACTTTTACGCAAAGAATGATTAATTGTGGTTCCACTTTTTTGTTTTAAATTTCTAAAGTATATTTCGTTTATAGATGAAGGAAATATTTTTTAAATTTCAATTTAAATTTAATTTTTTTTTTATATCCTTAAATAAAATTGTATGCCTGCCTGAGTATTTGTTGCATATGTTTTCATTGATTCTTAATTGTTTGCAAACATGTTTGCAAACAAAAAACTGAACACACATTAACCAATTGTATGCAAATGTTGAATTAACACATCATTTTATATATTTTTATATTTTTTTTTTTTTGTTGTTTCTTTGATTTAAATTGTTTATTGTCGCATTATTTACTTTGTTTTTTTTTTTTTTTGGTTTCATTCAATTTGTGAACAAAAACAATCAATTGCATGTGATGGCTTTAAACCGTCGATATAAATTTTCTTTTTTATTTTTTTTTTTTTTTTTTTTTGTAAATCTATAATTTTTATTAGGGACCAGCACAATGTTCAAGTTTAAGTGGTGAACCTTATACAATATTAATCGACTCTACACAGCTAAGGGTAAAAGTAACTGAAAATGGATTAAATTGGCAGCCATTACATACCTACATAATTGGCCATTACAACTCTTCAGTCAGGATTACGACCTAGCTTCTCACACAACACTTATATTGTGTTTGTGTTAATTTTATACATGAGCAGGCAGGTTTTTAGAGAAAATTCTCATGGCAATTTTATTAACTGTTACAGTTTTTGCCAGAAATCTGCTGAGAGGGAGTCACCGAAGAAATATGTCTTCATATTTCCTTTTGTTGGACATGTCTGACCTGTGTTTAAACCATAGCCTTACGTCTAATAACGCAACACATCAGAAGCTACAAACGGTTCCGAAACTAGGGGATAATGGAAAACTGTAGTACCATAGCTTAAGTGTATCTATCTAAAATATTTTTGGATAGGCAGTCATCTCTACCTACCTACATGACACATGATATTGCCTAATCGATCATAGAATTCCAACTTCTGGTTAGTATGACACACACATACGAAGAGTTTTATTAAGTTGCGGCTAGACACGTTCGGTCAATAAATTCAGGGTTTCCAACAACTCTTCTTTTTACGTAGAAGAATTTCTACTGACTTCTGTTCTCGTTACAACTTCTATAGAGGTGGCACGTATATGCTCAAAGGATCTTATTACCGCAAATATCATCTTATGTTATACTCTAATACCGGATTCGCACTGAGATAATTTTTATAGCCTTTATTTCAGCCTGAATAGTACTAAAGCAAACGGGTATTACAACGGTTAATATAAGATTCATTTATTTTGGACCGATCACACATTCGACTTTGTCGCATGATTTGGATTTATCAGTGAATACTTGACTGGCGCTCTTTGATAGATGTAAACCATATGATTTCCCGTCAAATGTCACAGTTTGTGTCATGCTTGGTATGTTTGATTAACAACTTGTAGTTAACCTGAATGAATACATAACATACATACATAATTGGCCATTACAACTCTTCAGTCAAGATTGCGACCCAGCTTCTCACATCACTTATGTTGTGTATGTCAATTATATACATGAATGGCGGGACCTACAGTTTAAATTCGACTTCAAAGACAGATTTTTGAGAAACTTTTCATGGCAATTTTATTTTAATCTCAGATTTTGTGCCAGTAATCTTCTGAGCGGAAATATTTTTTCATATTTCGTTTTCGATGTCTGACCGGGATTTGAATCGTTGACTTTCGTCTAATAAGTCAACACATTATCTACTAGACTACAGCTACGGCTACCTGAATGAATATGTCTCCCTAATACCTTTCAAATCAAATTCATTTAAAATATTTTTATTTGATCCCTACGCTGGGAGGTACGTATGTTAACAATGGTGTTTATGAAATAATTGTTTAATGTTGCTTGGATTTTAAATAAATTAAACATTTTAATGAACACCGTATTATTCATTGCATAGCATAAATGTGTCACACGTTTTAAGCCATTCAAATGCATTTTTTTTTGTACCAAAAAGCCGGTATAATAAATATTTTTTTTATATTCTATACAAAAAGCATGTTGATAAATGAAAGCAAATGGCAAAATCAATGATTAAAAAGTATTTTTTTTTAATTTTTTTTTTTTTGTTCAATTTACCTTAATAAACTCATGGAGTTTTATGGTGTTGTTGCTGCTATCCACCTAAATATTCCTGCTCATGCATTAATAATCGATAGAAAAAGCAAAAAAAAAAAGGAAAATAAAAACCAAATAATAATAATTAAAAATCTTATTTGCACGGTCATTCATTTGTGTGATATTATTGAATTAAATTAAAATTTATGGAAATAAAAATTATTTTTATTGAGGATTTTAGTGACATTAAAGTCTGGTTAGATTTTCGAAATATTCAACGCAATATAAAGCTGCAATATAGTTATCCTTACTCCTCTTAAAGCATTTTTCTTTTTAAATGAGATTTAGATTTAAATAAGGGGACTTTCAGGATTTTCTAGTCTACATCTGTCCAAAAAAAAAACTACCAAAATGACCATGGGCGATTATAACATTCCATAAAACATGAAAAAAATCAAGTTCAAATGGACATTCTAATTCGAATAATATTTTAGCACGTTACTTGAATTAAAAAATATTCTTCAACGTTGTTCTTATTTCTCAATAAGAAAACAAAATTATCGAATTTGGTACGATAACAATCCAAAGGATTCCAAAAAATTCACTAATTGATATGAATTTTTGTCTAACAGCACACCATCGATCCATATTTCTTTGCAAATAATATTGATCAGACCATCACTGCCAAAGGCTAACACTATACATCGAAGATTGCCAGCTTCTTTTGGGTTGAATTGAACAGATTTGGGGAACAGCAAAGGTGTGTGGTTTCAACAGGTTGGAACTACATGAGGCACAGCTCATGCCCTATTAGATTTACTCCACATGGTGATATTGTGAACTGTTCTGCATGGTCGTGCGCGTTAACCCCGTTAGACATTTTCTTTTGCAGTTTTGTTTTCAAATTGCAGGTCTATTCGAATTAGTCACAATCCACCACAGTGGTTCTCAAAGTCAATATAACCCAGGCAATTGTACAAATACATCCAGATTTTTATGCTAGACCCATGCAAAAGTGAATATTTCCAGCCACAGAAGCCGTTGTGGTTATTTGAACGATGTTATATTCCACACAATATGCCATCAATTAGTCAAATCTCATATATTCTGTTTTATTTAGACTGGAAGAAAGGAAGCGCTTAACGAAAGACCCAATTTTATTTCAAATACAAGCTTATTCTAAACAAATATATTTTCTAAGCGATTTTTCACATACTCTTGTTGAACATACATTCATAACATACATAATTTGGTCATTATAAACTTTCACTCAAGTTTAGAACCTAGCTTTCCACACTGCTCATGTTGTGTGTGTAAATTTTATGCATAAGTGTTGGGCCCTACAGTTTAAATTCGATTCCAAAAGACACAGTTTTGAGAATCTTATGAGAAAAAGTTCCCGAAGAAATATTCTTTCATAATTCGTTTTATTGCAGATGTCTGGGTTGGGGTTTGAACCGTGGTCTTATATCTACATACAACTAAATTTACAAGCGTCCCTTGTGTAATTGTATCATATTTGTTAGTAAACTAAACTCAAACCAAAACCATAAGACGGAACAAAAATAAACTGGGGTAGAGTCCTAGAAACGAATACTGGCTATACTATTCAAATCCGGTTTGAGCGTGTTATTACGATGTCGAGATATATTCTTAGAACTACATTTACAAGGACATCGATTACGTTTTGGGTTAGTCTAAATGGATTCGTATTGACTGCACATAAAATTTACGAGTGCAATATTCATATCTGCTATGCAGGTGCCCATATTTTATTTTGATTTTTTTTTTTTTCATTTAAGCTCAATCAATATTTAATCAATTAGAAATTCAAAATGAATTCATCTTTTATAAAAACCAAAACAAATCAGTACAAACATATTTTCCAAATAATTGATTCTGTGCAACAAATGAATTTGAATTTCTCTAAAAAAAAAAATTCATAAAATTGAATAACTTGAACAGGGTGACTCAAAACAATATGTATATTAAATAGATCAATTCAAAATTATGTAAACCTACACAGATTTTATAAGTCGCTGTAGTTTAGTAGGTAATGTGTTGGCAAAGTTCAATACCCAGGCGTGACATCTCCAACAAGCACGAAACATGAAAACGTATTTCTTCGGCATCTTCTTCGCAACAGATTTCTAGCAAAAAACAAAAATTGCCATGAAAAAGTTTCTCAAAAAATCTGTCATTCGGAGTCAAATGCAGGTCTTGCCACTCATGTATAAAATTTACGCACACAACATTAGTGGTGCAACAAACTAGGTAGTGATCTTGAGTCAAGGTATGTACACAGAATTGAGGAAATCACATGTAAATCCCCACAATGGTGATGCTTCTTTTATCGAGTGGTACTTCGAAAACAGTCTTTAGATGAACCTACAAGAATCGAGACTATAATGGTAACTGCTGCTTTCTATATCACAATGAGCTCGGTGATGCATTTTTCAAATATTTTGTCTTATTGAACTGCAAAAGTAATATTCCCAGACCAGGGTGGAAGTCATATACAAATGCATGACCTTGAATGTGTGCTCACGTATGAGGCCATTGTAAAATCTTTAGTATTTACAAATGTCTAGAGCATCATGAAGTGAATCATCCTGTTGATGTTCACATTATAACTTTATCTATGCAGAGGTCCTTATATCTTTAAATCTTCTTTGGAGACACCCTGTATATGAAAAATTTATTTGAAACTAAATAAAATTATTATTATATGAAAAATTTATTTGAAACTAAATAAAATTATTATTATTTTTAATAATAAATTATTTACATTATTTTAATTTACAAAATGTTGCTGTTTAAATAGAAACACGTTCCATTATTGAAATGCATCACTGCAAAAAATATGATTAAAATATGATTTTCTATTCCCTGCTAGTATACTCTAGTATTTTAATTTTTTTTTTTTTTTTGCATTTAATATGTGCAACAGCCTTACACGTATGGCTGACTACCTTTTCTCTCTTTGGGTGCAAAACTAATTTCATAGTGTTGTTGGTTAACACCAAAAAAAAAATTAAAAAAGATTTTCACACACTCATTTCAGCCTATTCACATGCACAGAAGGCCAAAAGAATATTTACATGAAATTACATATAAACACACATACACATGTATTTATATGCATATGTCATGATAGCATACATATAAATATGTTTACATACAAATAAATACGTAAATATAATTGGTTTATAAATGACTGGGCTATACGCAGGATAATACATATCCTGATGCTTAAAACAAAGAAAAAAAAACAAACAAAAAAGTGGTAGAATACGATGAGCAAATATGAAAAATATGTTCTACCAGTTGAATTCATTTTTCAAAAGTTCACCATAGCCCAGCATATGTATTCGTGTATGCGTATTAAAATGCTTACAAAACCCACAAAAAAAAAACAAAAACAAGCATAATAACGATGCATTATTCTATGGTCAGAACAATGACGTTGGAAAAAATTTCTCATAAACTTTTCTCGTGTATGTGTTCGTTTACTTAACAAAAGAGAATACTTTTGTTTTTTCTCTTTACCATCCTTCAGCATTCAGCTTACTCACCAGGTATACAGCTGATGTTAAACAATAAGCAGCATTAAGGATACGATCGTAAGTAGTATTTCAGGATATCTTTTAATGGAATTACAATGAAAGAACATCATGGTTTATATATGTCTGTAATGAGATACTGAAATACAAAAGAAAATTGTTTTAAAATAAGTCTTACAGCTTTCATTGAATCAAATACGAAAATAAAATTCACTTACATCACCTACACTTTAAGGTAAACAACATCGCACTCATATTTTATTCAATTGTTGCTGACTTTGTTTGGTTTTCATTACTCAAGTTCTACCACCTAAGCAGTTGCCAAGGTAAGGACATTATCTCAGAAATCTATCGTTCATATTGTAGGTTGCATTACTTGCGAGAAGCTAGGCCGAATTCAAACATACTGGCTTAGAAACCTTAACTCATAGCAACAGCAGGAATACGGTAGTAAGTTAAGCCTGAA
Source organism: Sarcophaga bullata (assembly GCA_005959815.1). NCBI lineage: Eukaryota > Metazoa > Arthropoda > Insecta > Diptera > Sarcophagidae > Sarcophaga > Sarcophaga bullata. The sequence continues at coordinate 25,865 of QOCX01000442.1, forward strand.
GAATATATCTCGATCAGTCAAACTCTTAAAGAGGAGTGATCGCAGAGAAGCTGTGGTTAACTGGAACAATACGCTTTAAGTTCTACAACAATCCTATATTTTAGGGAAAAATGCAAAAAACCAGGAGGAAAACGTTTTGATATGCGAATGTCTTGTGGCAGTGATATACTCCCTAGTGAAGCCTCCAATGAGTCAATAAAATCAGTGCGAGAGAAACTGAATTTGAATTTCTTAGGTTAAAGGACGTGTACTAAGTACAGTACCCAGAGGTCAATTTGACCCATTATACATTTCTTAGTACTACAGATTTTTGATTCTAGACAAAATGGCGGCTTCAGCATATCAATTAAATTTTTTATCTGTTTGATCTATTGACACCATTATGAGGGCTTGCGAAATGTTTAATTTTCCATGACTCTGATACATAAATCAGATTGAATTTGATCGCTAGCAGCACGGACTATGTTGGCATTGAGGAAAAAACCCACAAGAAAAAGTATTACGAATTCAAATTCAACAACCGTCGTGGCCAGTTTACTTCAACTCCAAGTGAAATGATCGTGTTCTCTCATAAAATATCTATTGTGGCATGAGCTATGTGAAACATATCGCATCCGTGTTGGAACCACATGCCGTTATTGTACAGATCATACCAATTTGGGAGAAAAGAAATTGATAATCTACGTACTAAATAGTCGTTGTTGATAGTGATGTCCTAACTAAGGTCATTAACAATGAAATATGAACTAATGCTTCCACCAAGCCAAAATATTCTCCTAGCAGTGACTTTTTTTGGATGTCATGGGGCTTAGTCGATAATTTTTTTTTTTTTTTTCATTAGCCCACTCACTATGAAATAAAAATTAGAATCAGTTGGCCATTGCTATAGAGTTCATTCAGCGAATACAAGTCGTTAACGTGTACACACCCATGTTGTTTGGCAATACAGACTGATCAGACTCAAAACTAAGTTGAAAGGTATACCCTGAACAAGGTGACCCAGTGACAGTTACGAATAGGCTGTACAAAAGATAAGTTGCAGCACACGGTAACCATCACTACGAAAATTGTAGGGTAATAGGAGAAAGAAATTTGTAAAAAAAAAAATGAAAAATTAAATTATGTTCGCAGGAAAGTCTTGGTCTCTCGACATTTTCCTATTAAAAGCTTCCTTTCCATGCTCAATGCAAAATAATGAACATTTCTTTGAGTTCATCAAACCACTGTACTAATTTCGGCATGATTCTTCACAACAAAGTAAAATTATTTGGCAGTAAAATTCAAAGAATTAATTACTCTTGTGCTTACCATTTTTCTTTTGAGCTCTTTTCAAACCAAACCAATGCACATGATACCGAACCAAAAGTATGTTTTTTAAAGGTAAAAGAGAAATATTTCCAGCAAACAACAACAGCAAAAGAAAGAAGTATTACGTTACGTTAATAATTGTTGTGGTTTACACGTAAAAAATCACATGGTAAGCTTGGTAAACATGATAGAGCATACACAATATTCTTTTACTTTTACTTGATGTTTTTCGTCTTTATTTCGTTACAAGCCAAAATAAAGAATGTGACATGAAAGAAAAGAAGTCAGAAAAAGAAAAAAAAAATATTTCTTTCGAAAAGAAATTAAAATTTAATCAACACATACATTTTGACATGTAACTGCTGAAAATTACTCACAGCAATTTGCTGTTGATAAAGAAAAGGAAACAGCTACAGCTACAGCTACAGCTACAGCTACTGTTCTGTCTGTCTAGACATGAATTTCAATTATTCTAATGAAAATAAATAATCGGATGCTAAGACCATGTAGTCGTTAGTGCATTATGTGAGTGTGAGGGTGTGTGTGTGTTTGTAATATAATATCTCACAGGGAATTTTTAACTCTCACATACATATATACATACATACGTTTCATTTGTGCTTTATTTAATGTAAGAAATTGCTTTTGATTTCTCAAAGCCATATAATCACTCTGTTAGGAGACAAATAGACAGACAGACAACTTATGTTTATCTTTTGTTATCTCGCAGAGAGATATTAGATATTAAGTTAAGCTATTATATGTACTACATAAACATTGTGAAGTCTTCCTTTCAACTAGACATACAAAATGACTGGCAATGTTTAAAAAACATTTTTTTTTTGTTTCTTTTTTTTGCTGGAGCTTGAAACATTTTAAATCCAAAGAATAATGATACATCAGATAATGCTGGTAATCATTTTCTCAATATATTTCATCACAATATTTTGTCTTCATGCTTTAATTATTGTATTGGTTAAAGAACTTTTGAATTTTTAATGCAAGTTCACTTTAGAATGCTTAGAAATCTATTTGCTTTCACTTTTAGAATAAAGCAAGCAGAAGTGGGCCCTAGTCTGGTAGTCAAATTCCTGGTCAGACATCTCCAACAACAACTAAGTACGAAAAAATATTTCTTCGTCGTATGCCTATCAGAAGATTTCTAACAAAAACTGTAAGATTTTTGTAAATCGAAGAATTACTTACTGCTTGTTTCTTAATTCAACAGCATATGTGTAGCGTATACGTAATATTTGTATGTGAATTAAATATTATTCATACGTACGTATAAAAAGATTTTTTTTTTAAATTTAATATTGAAATTCCCAATAATTCTTCAAGCATTTATTATTCCATTAAAGAGAAGCAAATGTCATGAAAAAGTTTCTCAAAACTTTAAAGTCGACTTCGAATGACAGATTTTTTTTTTTTGTTTTGGAAAACTTTTCATGTCAATTTTTTTTTTACTCACAGAGAAAAACGCCGAAGAAATATTTTTTCACATATTCGTGTATGATGTATGGTTACTACCTACTAGACTATGGCAACTGTGGTTTATAAATTTAATTCCATTAGTCCAGTAAGTGATACAAGATCTCCCGAAAGTATCATCTTCGCTGTCGGTGAGAATCCAAACCAGTTGGCAGTTTACTGACAACTCAAAACCTTACAAAATTCAACTGGTAAACAACCTTAGACAATAAGGTGTGTGTTTGATTGAGGGCTCTGAAGCAACCAGTAAAGGACCATAATTTTTTTTAATCCACATAGAAAAAACATCTAATTTAAAAGACACTTTTTGTTGTGGATTTTGTGCTGGCGGCATTAGCGTTGAGCACTATGCCTTAATGATTTCCAACATCGTTTGTCCGAAGTTGATTAATCTGGACACCAATGATCTATGGTGTCAAAATAGGAAGGCCCTACGTAGCTCATGTTGTATTGGATACTTTGCACAAACCATTTCAGTTCATGGTTATCTCAATTGGAAGTGATGATGTGAGTCAAATACCTAGATCATGCGATATGACCCCGTTAGACTTTTTTTGTGGGATTTCATAAGTCATTGCGGAACTCAAGGACAATATAATCCATGCCTTTGTTTAAATTCTGTTTAATTGGACATTTTCGATGTGCTGCATCTGCGCGTAATGGCATCAAGAGTTCTTTCAAATGATTAAGAATTTCATTGACATCTCGAATGCATTTTTCTTGCTTCACTTAACTTGGTTTAATCATTGAAAGAAAATGTTTTTTTCTCTCATGAAAACAGTTGATTAAAAGTGAAAGCATGCTTACTCTATCGAATTTCTTTGTAGTTGTAGTTGTGACTAGATTTTTAAATTTCCATTAATTTCACTTCTGATATAAATGCTGTGTCATTGCAAAATGAATACAAATTAACAGATACACCCACATATTTACATATCTAACACCAGTGAAAATATATAGAAAAAGGAAATCAAAAAACGAATTGAAACTAAATTCTAGTCTTTTAATCATCAACACTTAAGTCAATTAAGTATGCCATACTAAGCAACATGTATGGTTGAAGTGTGTGTGTATTGTTTCCTTTAACAATTTAAAATCATTTTAAAACTAAGTTCCCAGGAAATGTAATATTCATTACAAAGATTAAATTCAAATCAAAATAACAATAATTAAGCCAATACATTATAATTTTCAATATAATTGAGTATTACAATAAATAAATAAAATAATCTGTAATCATAGCATGAAGTTTCATTGCCTGAATAAAAAAAAACTCTTGAAATTATACATTAAAAGTATCAAAAAAAAAAAAATTTTTTTTTTAAATCAATTTGTTTAAATTAAAAGAGAAGCCAATTTATTCAACTGCAGCAAGGAATTGATGAAAAAAAAACGAAATAATAAACGATAAAGAGAATAAAATGTTAGGGAAATATAATAAAAAAAAAAATATCCACATAATTGGCTAAACTAGAATGAAAGGAAATCAAAATGAATAGAAAGTTTTCCATGACATTGACTCAAATATTCTGTGGAAAATGAAACAGTTTAACTATGAATGCATGATACAAAAATCAAATTTTTATTTTTCTTGTTTTCTTTAATGGAATAATAAATGCTAAAAATTTAAAAAAGAAAATACTGCATGCATATGAGTAATATTTAATTCGCATACAAATATCACGTATACGTCATATATCATACGTGCTACAAGGCAATGTCTTTCAAAAAGGATTTTAAAAAGTTTATAGAAAAAAGCTACGGCGATTTCTTGTTGTTGTTGGAGATATTTGTCCTGGGGCCATGGCCTCACCTCTAATACTCTAATAATCCCACACACTATCTACTAACATACGGCGACTATTGCTGTAACAACAAGATTTATTTCATACTCGGTTTGGAAAGTATGATGCTCCAGACTAAGTGGGACCTTATAAGTTTAATTTAGCCTTCAATAAAGGCTGGTATTATATGGATAACAGCTTCCAACTAAAATTCCCTTTCTTTGTTTCAAAAGCTTGGACGATCATACTTGTAATTATGAACCAGGTTTGGAATGTAGTTTTATAGGAGGATGCTGTACATTAATTATACCTTAGAAGTACTAATTTTACTTTATTAACATCTTTAACTTCTTTCGATAATCAATCATAGAAAACCTTCATATCTGGGGCCATAGAATAAAAGGTAAAAACTACCAGCTGCTGCAGATAGAATAGAAGCCGCTTTTGTGACTTTGATAAGAAATATTTGCCTGATATAAATTGCATAAAATTGCATAATATGCTTGCACTATTGTAAAATAGTTTGGTTTGTTACTTAGTGATGCGACTTATGGAATTCCTTGAATTATTCGTAAGCCTCTAAAAATTCTTAAATCCTGTTTCTATAAAGGAAAAAAAAACGCTCAATTCGTTTATGTCTCACTTTAAAGTTTGTTGTTACTTTTTTTCAATTTTATTTTTAGTTTTGTTTCTCTCTTTTTTTTATTATAATTTATATACATAGCCTTGTAACAATATCCGCTAAATTGATTGACCACACAAAACATCCACTTGCCTACAGTTTAGAAATGATTCCTTTTTACTTCGGTTTTTGTTAACTTTTTTTCTCTTTTTTTTTTTGCAAATAATAATAGCAAACATCAAACCCAAAAACGTAAAAAGTAACACAATAAAAAAATTGTTTTTTTTGTCTTTTCTTCCTCTACATCTGGAATTCCAAGTCTTTATAGTAAAAATTCTTGTTTTTTTGTAAAAAAAGAAAAAAAAAAATCATTTTAAATACCGACCGAAATTTCTAAGCGGTTTGTTTTAATATTCGCATAATAAATCGCACTGAAATTAAATAATTTTTACTTTCATTATCAAAATGAAGCATAGACTCGGCCATGAGACACCCACTTTACATGGAGATTAAAACCAGTCATATTAAAGGCCTAGCTTCGTTGGCCTCTTTTCAGTCAGGATTACGGCCTAGCTTCTCATACCACTTGTGTTGTGCGTGCTAATTTTATGCATGAATGGCAGGGCCTATATTACGAAATCGTCTTCGAAGCACTGATTTTTTGAGAAAACTTGCATGGCTTTTTATTTTTTTCGTCAGTTCTCTATCGAGCAGAACTCCTGCATATCCTAAGCTAGCAAGTCGTTTTAAACATCAATTAGCTAAGGAATCTGTTCTTATCTTTTGTAGTTTTTAACTCTAAACATTGCTTAGCGAAATTGTCATTGAAAAGCATAAAATTTAAAAATTCCAATAAAATAAAAACGGTTTTTGATATTTTGCCAAATTTTTTTGTTCTGTTGTGAAGTACAATTTTTCCGTTTAGAAATCGAATATTATTTCATTCATATGGCTGCCGTGGCTGGTCTTACAGAGCCTCATTCGATCGGAAAAATGTTCGTGCTTTTTTACAAGTATATAGGCATCACTACTGTTTGCCTTCAAATGCTCAGTTGTCTCTGGTCTGTCGGCATAACACTTTTATTTAAGAGCACCCCACATAAAATAATGCTTCTTGGCGGCATCTTCTTGATATTACCATCTCGGCTAAATAAACGGCCATCAAATATTTGGCGCAATAAATCGATTGTGGCATGAGATGTATGGCAAATAGCACTATCCTGTTGAATCCAAACATTGTTCCATGAAAATCGGGTACAAACAAAATTGGTTATCATGGTGCGATGGGTCCTCTATTGACCGCAATGGTTCAAGGATCCACAAGTCACAGCAANTCACTCGTAATGGAAGATGAAAATTAATTTCATTCGAAAAGATGAATTTTTTTGTTTCTTTTTGCAAAATCGACTTCATCGTGCACTTTCTCGTTGGTCCATCTATTCCCATAAATCTCAATGATGCTTAAGCGTACATCGATTCATAACGTTCAGTGGAGATAAAACATCTGAATTTTGTGACAGAACTGAATAACATAAGTATTGCCAGATACGAAATAATCCGTGGTTTAAATTTAAGCCGATAAATGGCCCATCCGATATATTGCCTTCGTTTCCTTTATTTTTTTTTTTATTTCTTTAGTTTTAAGAAGTTTTTTTTCTCCTGTTGATATTTTCCCTTATTAGACAATATTTATGAATTTTTCCTGGAAATTGAACAAAGACGTCATTAAATGAAAATATTGAATTGGAAAGCATTTAAATTTATCCTCATTGTTCTCTAATCATTCTTCAATACATATTTTTGGGGCAAGTGTTGTTCACTTTATTTTATAATCTTCATACTTTTCTTTGGAAAACAGAATGCCTGTTGGTAGGTTAGTTTTTTGTTGGATTGTTTTTTATCTTCTTGCTTTTCTTTTTTAATGTTTTTTATTTGGTTTGCCTTAAAATCTCTTATAATTGCTTTGTTTTTGCAACATTTAAGCTTTCAATACCAATTTGTTTAACATTTATCAATATTGAGGCAATTGTATTGTGTCTCCCAAAATATTGTGTGCCTTACAATTATTTTTGTTTTCTTTTTCTTCTTCTTCTTCTTCTTCGTGTTTAGGATATTTTTGTTTTTCTTTTCTTTCTTTATTTATTTTTTTGTTTTTTTGTTCGTCTTTATTATACAGAAATTTAAAATTTTTATTATTTTAGATGCCAATGGCACATATTTTCCTTCGTTTCTCAACGCCTGTTTCCTTTTCATGACTACTTTTACTTGAATTTTATTTCTGATCCTTTTTTTTCTTATTCTTCTTCGTCTTCTTCTTTTTCTTTTCTTGTATGCCTTTATTGATAATGCTTTTCGGTATGTGATGGTATTTTCTTCTATTTTTTTTTCTTCCATCATAAGATACTTTTTAAAAGCATAGTTTGCCTCGAAACTATACGTAAGTACAAGTTTTCCTTATGGATACATACAAAACGAACAGCAGGCGCATCTTCATAGTACCGGGTGCATATGAATTTTTAGTCAATTACAAACAGTGGTATAAGGGTAGTCAAAATCTTTTCACAATTTCTTTAACTCTCACAGTCTTTTGCTAGCAATCTGCTGAGAGAATGTTGCTGAAGATATTTCATATTTCATTTCCTCCGACATGTCTGAGCTGCTGTTTGACAAACGGCCATACGTTTAACTACGGTGACTTGAAAATTTTCTATTTTTTGTATGGTTAAGTAGGTGCTGATTCTACTTATTGTTGTCACACGATTTATTGTACAGCCCTTAACTAATATTGAGAATCCCCTGAATCTATGAAGGTTGCCTATCAGAATCCTGTTGGTTTAACAAACTTGAGGCTAATGTAAGCACGTTTCTTTTTTTTACCGTGTTGCAGTGATTCGATATTCTGTTGTCTATAAAATCCTTAGGATACCGTACGTATGATTCAATTTTTGCTTCTGTGATTCATTAATGGTTCCAAGTAGGTCTTTTCATAATGGAGTCTAAAATATTCGAATAAAGAAGTTCTCAGTGTGTACGACGGTTACTATACTTGCGATAATTCTCGTTAATTTGCTGCTGGATAACTTTAATTTGACTTGAGAGGAGTTACAGTTTCGGCGCTTCTTTCCTTTCTTTCCTTTCTGGGCTGTAGTTTGAATCGTGGCCTGCCATCTAATAATCCAACAGACTACCTACTAGACTACAGCATCTGCGATCTGCGTGCTCACTGACCCTAATTCCCACATGATCTGCAATCCAGTCAGATATTACTGAGGCGGTCTGACGCTCCAAATGTCTGGATGTAGCTGATGAGGGTATTTTGCTTTTGGCATCCTGACCAGCCGACTGTTGCCTCATTGCTCGTTTTGAAGTAGAGTCACTATCCGTTCATAATCCTTTGCACATGAAACAATGGAACCATGGAATCATGTTAATAGGAGTTTTCATGAAAGGTTAGACAAATGAAATAGTGGTCAGAGACGAAAGCACATAATTATGACTTAAGTTAACTGGTATGTTTTCAGCTGTTTTCTATATTTTCGTTAACCACTGTTTCGTAGTTATGCTTTTAGAGTTACAAAATAATCATTGGCATTGGCATACCGTGCTGTAGAATTGTGCAGTACCGAGAGATGTGCAGTGCTGTCATGCCTGTTTTATACGAAATAAACGATACTTAACTGTAATTTATTGTTGTTTTATAGACAGCAGCAGCACAGAAAATCAACCAAGAAATGCATTGCCATACACAATGAGACTGAAAGAAAAAAAAAAAGAATTGTATCAGGAACATACAGGCAGACAGACAGACATACAGATAGACAGACAGCCACTTAAAGAGAAAAGCTAAGAAACCAAATACCACTTACATCTTTAGAAAATTGCCCAAGGAAAAGATTAAGGCCTTTTTCCAATCCAACTGAAAATTAAAACTTTTGTGCATGTTGCCTCCTCTTTTGAAAAAAAAAAAAAAAACAAAAAAAAAACAAAAAAACATACAAAATAAATGATGATGATATCTTTAATTTAGATTTTTTTGGGATATGAAATCATGTCGAATCGTAGCAAAAGAAGAAAAAAACAGCAAAGAAAAGAGGAAGAAGAGGATGAAAAAACAACAACTGAAACTGAAATTCTTTTAAAAACCCCAAAAATGTAAAAGGACTGGAGGCAGTTGATTTTGAGGATTTTCTCTCTCTTTTTTTGTTGTTTTTTTTTTGTTGTTGTTGTTGCCTTTAAAATAAATTTAAGGACTCCGACAAATTGTAAGTGAAACCGTAACTGGGCGTAGAAGCAGGCAGCATAACATCAAGATTGAAAAGAAGAGTTAAGAAAACTATTAAAAGATTAACAAGTTTGTCTAAGACAAACCCTTATAGTATTGTAGATTTGATATTTGATTTGATGGTTTCCTACAGTTTACAAAAATATACTCAAGTTTTAATGGAAAAACAATTTTCTTAGAAAATTTATTATATTTGCTGCCGCATATCAATTGTCACTTTGTGTCAATCTTTAAAGATTTTCTCATTCATTTGCAAATCTGAAACCAAACAAAACAATTCAAACCAAACCATACATGCTACATGCTAAGCATGCCTTGCCTTAAGTAAATCTATGTTTCAATAACCAAAGAAAACATAGATGAACCTTTAAAAAACGAAAGAAAGATGGAAAGAAAAGAGGCAACAATGCTCATGAATATTTTCTTAGGCAACATCAATGGGTCAGTAATAAATCTTATTGCCTGGGCATGTTCTAACTTAAATTAAATGTTCAACTACCATTAAGACCGACCACATACACACATTCCCATTCACTAGCAAAGTAATGTTCTTATCAGAAGGTTACGGTACCTTGCCATACAAAAATCGGCATAAAAACGTATAGAAAAGTAATACAAGAAGAAGAAAAAAATTATGTTCCTTCCAGCACAATAAATATTGAAAAAATTTTCTTTTTCTCTTTTTCTAGTTTCCATAAAGAACTTAAAATGCTAATGAAAATAATATTGCCACCCTTTCATTTCGCTTTTTTTTTTTTTTTTTGGGTACTTTTGGTGTTCCATATGTATGTATGTGTACTAGGGGTAGTAAGCCAGAAGAAGAATTCTGGGCGGGTTTTATATGTATTTAGGCCATCTTACATTTCATTGTTAATTGTGAAGTAATTAATAGAAAGGATAGCCTTTTTAGAATGCTTTTGACCATTAAACGTATTGCTTTTTAACTCTGCTTTTCGCTTAGGCTGTGAGAAAATTATTTTTCTCAAAGTTTTGGGAAATTATAAACAAGGATCCCAAAGTTAATTGCCTTTGTGTAGTGTACTTTCTCTACATTACGCCATCTTCACATCAGAGATCAACAAAGAATAACTTTTTCTCTACTCATAAGTACTCATGAAATTTTGAGTATGAGTGTGTCAAAAGTATTGAAATTTGAGCACTCTGATTCATTCGTACTCACAACATCATTGATTTATAAGTACAAGTTGCAATGAGTATGAGTACAACATTGACATCGAACTCATAACATTCGAAATATGTTTGATTCATACGCCTTACTTATAATACTCGTAAATGATTCGAGTGATTCGAATCATTAGTTATTGTTGCATTTACAACAAAAGAAAAAAGACACACAAGCAAAAAAAAGCACAGAGCAGCAAACAGAGCAAGCACACAACCTTCTGTAATGTTCGTACGCGATTTATACTTAATTTGTGATGCTTGTATATGAGTATGATGTTAAGTATGAGTATGATGTTAAGTATGAGTATGATGAGAGCTTCAAACCTTGAATATGAGTAGTATGAGTATGATATTAAAATAAGTATGAATGCGTATAAGTATCAAGAAATTATGAGTATGATTCGATTCTACTCATCTTTTTGAATGAAAAAAAATCCGACCTAACAGCTTAAAGGGAACTGCAAACTTTACAGGTAATTTTATTTTGCCCTCCAGAGTCTTGTCAAAAGAAACTTCTTCGGAAATCGCCGAAAAAAGGAATTTTTTTTTTTTTTTTTTTTTTTTTGAAAATTCGTTTTTCGAGATGTTTGAGGGCCAAACAGTTGAACCAGGCCTTCATCTAAAAAGACTATAGCAACCGGCAACTCTAAAAGACAACAATATTAATCAAATTAAATATAACAGAGGACTCAGGCAGTGCTACATTGAGTAGAAATATAACTTATTAAACAAAGCTCCTTACTAGTACCGGCTAACTCAATCGACTCCAAATACTGTATTGAACGATGTCGGCTATTTCAAATAACGATACGAATCTGCACAACAGTTGATATCCTGCTGAAAGGGGTTTAAATAATTTCAGTCAGTGTTAGCTCACAATTAAATATTGTCGCGTAGATGTTTAAGTGAAATATTTTTACTTCCTTCAATAGTTCGAGTTTATGTGACTATAAAGTATCATAATCATGAAGTCGCCGTAGTATAGTAGCTAGCATGCTGACTTATTAAACGTGAAATCAAGGTTCAAATCCAGCTCCGTCATCTCAATCACTTCGAAATATGAAAAATATTTCTCTCAGCAGACATCTGGCAAGAACGCTAAGAGCAAATAGAAATTGCCATGAAAAAGTTCCTCAAACAAAATCTGTCTTTCGGAGTCGATTTTAGGCTGTAGGTCCCACCACTTACGGATAAAATTAATACACACAACATAAGTGATGTAAGAAGTTAGATCGTAATCCTGACTGAAGGATTGTAATGTTAAATTATCATAAAAACAGACATGAAGCTACAATTTTAATTACTTGCTTAGTCATTACAACTTTTAACAAAGCTTAGTCAGAATTACGTCCTGGCTTCCCACACCGGGATTTCAACATGATGTTGGAACAAGCTATTCATGAGCGGTGAAATTAACTGTTAGAGTAACTTTACGTGGCGACTTTATTTATTGCTGAAATATGTTTTCGTATTAACTTTTGTTTGAGATGTTCGAGTTTGGGTTTGAATTACATCCTCAACTCTTGTAAGCCAACACCCTATCTACTAGACTACTAGAGGTGCACATGCGTAAGACAAATTCAGGTAATACATGCTCTGGAAATTAGATTTAAAGTTACGAGTTCAACAAACTTTGACATTACTGATGGCCAATTTGGAAATTGGAAAAGCCGTAGTACCTTGAAATATGCTTATCGTCTGAAAAAAGCATGGCTAAGACATGATCATATATTAAGGTATGCCACAGAGGACTAATATCCAAAGTTTTAAAATTAAAGTCTTCCAAACCACACAAACTGTTTGCAAGTTATCATCAAATCGATTATTCAAAGTCAAATCAAGAGAAGAATTTTAACACATTTGTAAAGGGACCAGGCAAATTTGTCACTTTACGAGTGCAAGAGAGATTGTAGGACTTAAATCGATTTATCTACAGCTATGTGCCCTAATACTACTTTAGATCAACTGCTGTAAAAGCTGTTACGTCAGAAGGAAAAAGGTTACTGAACATGTTCTCTATCACTGTGTGGCAAATGTTTAACTGATCTGTTATGTTTTGAGAAATCCAAAAATTTATCAACCGAACTTGTATTGTTAGTGACTATTTGGTTTGAAATTGTACAAAACAATCATAGGAAACCAGTGAGGTATACTCAATATGGCTGCCAATTTATCCTAAACTTATCGAAATGTAAAATTGTTATCGATTGATATTGTTTAGATTATGGACAGCTCATCACTAATAATATTTAAAAGATTTATTTGCACAAGGAAAACCCAGAGAGAACTTGTGAGATCTGCTCGTGTTAGGCTTTTTCTTCTAACACCTCTATAAAGAAAAGAATTCTTATAGCATGATATGGAACTTCCCCTTTAGGTGCTACTCTAGTGAAATATCTTTAAAGAAAGTAAAACAAAATACCGAAATACAACTGATAGTGGTAAGACACAAGGCAAATGAACTCAAATAAGGAGAATCATAAAAAAAATGTTGCTCTTAAGAAATACTGTGATACATTGTTTACTGGTGTTTGTTACCAACAACAAAACGAAAAGGAAGAAAAATTATGGCACAAAATAAAAATCATACTCATACTTCCTAAAGCATCACAATAAAATGTTAAAAAAATTTTCTTACAAACGAAACGAAAACGTCCAGACGTAATGCGAAAAATCTAAAAAAGAAATCATTTACGCACTAACAAATTTGGTTGTGAGAGCCATAAGTAAAAAAAAAAAAAACATTACAATTTATGACCTGAGAAAACTATTATTACAGAATAGGGCAGCAGTAACGTAAATCATTGGATAAAAAAAAATAAGAATCTTGTAGTGGAACAGAAATGAACATTAATTTCTATAAAGGAATGGAAGGAATGGAGAGAGAGAGAGTTATTCCTTCCTTTATAGGCATTCAGTTTAACTTGAAACACTTAATTGAAGTGAACAATGAATATGAAATCAGAACAAAGTGTTTCACTTATAATGTCTTTAGAGTGTCTAAGAAGTATAATTTCTATTGAATGTTGTCAAAAAAAAAATTTGTTTTTTTTTGTTCAGAAGAAAAAAGAAATATTTTTGCAAGAAAAAATAAATTTTTTTTAAGATTTTTTTTTTTTTTTTTAATTAGAATAAAACACACTGATGAGATGCAATTGTACTGAATTGGTAGCAGTTTTCATAAAATAACTTAACGACCTACTTTTGAGAATTGAAGCTTTGTCTACCAAGACAAATTCCTTAAAGAGTGTTTGAAGCTACAAAAATATTGTCTAACTTTACTATGATGAAACAAATGTTGCAAGATCTAGAACGAATTGGTGCAAAAAATCGTTGGGTGTAGCAAACTGTATGATAGGATGCAACTAGCTATCGAAACCCATTGCATCAATGCGTCAGTCAGCGAACTTCACAACTAATTTTCGATGAATAGAAATGCTACAGCAATCATAGGCAAAAGAAAGCCAATGAAGATATAGAAAAACTATTAAACATCTTTAGTTCAGCTCACATATTACACCCTAATAGTTTACGAGGCCCCCCAATTTAACAACTCTTGAAGGAGAATTGAAGTCACCGTAGTCTACAGTGCTACAGCAATCAGAGGCAACAGAAATCCATTGAAGATATAGGCAGACTGTTAAACGTCTCAAGTTGAGCAAACATATAATGCCCTAGCACTTTACGAGGCCCCCCAATTTAACAGTCTAGTCTTAGTCTTAGTCTAGTAAGTAATGTGAAAACGAGGTTCATTTTGAAGCAAACGAAATCTGAAAAATATCCCATTTCGCAGACAGCTGGCAAAAACTGAAAAGTTTCTCAAAAACCTGTCTTTCGGATTTGACGTTAAACTGTAGATGCCGCCATTCATGTAGAAAGTTAACACAATCGACATAAATGATGTGTGAAGCTAGGTTAAACTAACCTGCTCAAAGGATTGTAATGAGCAATTAAGTAATAATTGGAAGTTGCAGCTTTAAAATTCAACGAATTTCCTAGTATCACCTCAAATACTGCAGGTGGATCTGTTGGATTTGTCTGTTGCGGGTATAAAATTTATTTCACTGGTAACGACATTTTTGAGGAAGCGAATCCCTATTGCCGCCACTTAAGAAAGCGACATTCACGTTGAAAAACAACTTGAATTTGTGCAAGAATTGAAGATCAATTACACTAGCCAGCATGAGCAAAATAGCAATTGACATGCTAGCCATAAAGTACTTTACAAAGTACTTTAAATGTGCAAAAGACGTCTGTCTTATGGCTGATTGGTAAAAAATTAAACAAAATTTAGGGCTTAAACATGCAAATGAAAAGAATTTTCTGTGAAATTTCTGAATTTAAGATGAACTCGCTGATGACATCTGCATTGTATGTATGTATGTGGCACAAGCCATGCAATTTTTTTGAGTAATCCTGAATTTTCAATAAACAATTTGGTTGTTCATTGTAATTGAAGTCGAAAGCCAATTAAATTAAATTCAGAAGTGCTTATAAATACTGTGCCTAAATACATTAAATATTGTATGAGATTTCTTGCTTATGTGCTATTCATTTCATGTCAAAGCTAGAATTACATATTGACAGACCCTAGAGGCAAAGCCCATTTCCATTTTCAAAAGTGTTGGAAGTCATTTTTTTAGCCCATGGGAATTATTTTCAAACAAAACAAATTTTTATTGATAAATAAATAAATTTGAATTTGTGTAATGAATTTCCTAGAATTGTGCTACAGAAAAAACAAACAAAAAAAAATTTTTTTTTTTTTTTGGTTGCCTTGTGTTCACACTTTTTGCCGAATGATTTGCAGGCGCCTTTTTTTGTTCTCCATAATATGCATCAGTGAAACTTAATATTTTTACAACAAAAAATCAAAAATAGTTGCTAGGTTTCAAATAGAATTCCTGAAATTTCTCTTGATTTCCGCAAATAGTATTCGGCTGTTAATATACAGTACGCGAATAAAATATGGCACACATTAATTTCAACACAGTTCTCTGATAGTCACTAACGTCACAAAGGGATCTACTGCAGCAAATTAGTACGTTTGGTTTGTTTCCTTACTGACATTCAAGAATGATGCACTTAGCTTTCGTGTATTGTATCAGTATAGTAAGAGTTGCATGTGTTTTCTAGTGTAAAATACATCTCTCCTGTTAACTATAGCATCACATTGGAGATATCACAAGCGAGGCAATTACACTGTGTGACCATATTGTTCTGTTTTAAAAGCCTCAAAGATATTTCTTCAATATTAAACGATGTAACAGCATACATACAATAACAGCCTTGTCTGTATACTTAATTCGGACAAAACTTCAAATACCTCGATTCATGCCTCACATTCAAAGTTAGTTTGATAGTCGTAAAATAGCTGATAGGTCTCAATCTGTGTTGTTTGCGTGTCTTTAGGATGATCGATTTACAATGACAATGACTCTGAAAGTAAATAAAATTGCCATGAAAAAGTAAGCCAAGATCTTTAAGTATAATTTTGCATGGAGACAAAGCGAAAAGGTTAACAAATTGAGAAGACATTCGCCGTCTTCTTTAAGACTACACTATATAGCAGCAATATTCCCCCGGTGCTATTATTGTTGCGCTTTGTTGATAGTTTTGAGTCAAGAAGAACGAAAACCATCACTAACTGCATGAAATGTTTGCTTACTAGGCCTAATTGTACATACATAGCTACACAATTGGTCATTACAACCCTTCAGTTCGGATTATGGACTTAGTTTCTCACACCACTTATGTTGTATGTGTGTGTTATAGTTCAAAGTCGACTTCGAAAGACAGATTTTTTTGAGTAACTTTTCATGGCAATGTTTTTCCTCTCAGAGTTTTTGCCAGAAAGACAGATTTTTGGAGAAAGTTTTCATGAGATTTTTCTCAAAGTTTTTGCCAGTAATCTGCTGAGAGGAAGTCACCGAAGAAATATTTTTTCGTATTTTCGTTTTAGTGTCTAACCTGGGGTTTGAACCGTGGCCTTAAGTCTAATAAGCCAACACACACTACCTACTAGGCTACGGCAATTCATCCTACTTCTATTGACTGTAGAATGTGCGAGATGCTGAATGATCACCGCCAACTGATTAATTTTTTTTTTTTTTTTTTTTTTTTTAACAAAATTATCGCTGTTGCAAGCAATTGTTCCAACATCAGACAATTCAAGCCTTACTGAAGAGAAATATTAACAAAATTTTACTTTTTTTTAACTGTCACACCACAGTTATCGACATTGAAAGATGTCATAGGTAGACTGAGTTCCCCCGATGGGCTATTTAGTAGAGTTTTGGAAAAATGCCGAAATCGTGTTTTAGTGTGTTTTGTGATTCTCTGACTGGCATTAAAAAAAAATTAAAATACCTTTCTCCAATAACTAACTTTCTGTTAGAACACAATGCCCGGCATGAGTTGAAGTTCATCTCATTTAAAAAAAATGTCTTGCGTAGAAACTGAAATGTGTGTTATTTTTTTCCACCCACTGTACAATATTTTATGGGGTTAAATGAAAATAACTTGTGTTGATTGTTAAACATGAAATGCTCATGAAATGTTGTTTTTTTTTCGTTCTATTAAAATTTAAAAAAAAAAGTTGAAGCTTTTACGATCAATAAAAGAAATTTCTACTACAATTTCAAAAATAAATTTAGTTGGAAAATATTGAAAGAAAACCAATTTTTTCCAACGTGTTTTTAAAGAAAAAAAAAAAAGAAAAAAATTCTGTAGATTTTATGATTTTTTTTTTTTAATGTTTAGAAAATAAAAAAATTTTTTATTCTCTTTAGTTTTCACTTGCATTCTCTAGAATTTTTTTTTTATTTTTCTTCGCTTTTTTTCTTTCTCCTTTTTTAATTTTCATATGGAGTTTTTGTCATTTTATTACATTTTCTTTTTATACACAATATTTTATGAATTCAAAAACCATAAACTTTATCATTGTCTTTTTACTTTGTATGGCTAAAGGAAAGAACAAAAAAAAAGGGAGAAAAAAGGATACGGATTTTAACAATTTCTCTCCCTCTCTCTTTCTCTCTCTCACTCTCTCTCTTTCTCTCTCTCTCTACCTCTCTCTGGTCCTATTGTCAGCAAGGTGTTGTCGTGACATTTTTTCGCTGTAGTCTCTTACAAAAGCCATTGTTGGCAACATGACATCATACGGTACATTGTATGAAAATCCTAAATTTAAAGCCAAAATGACCTGCTGCCTGTAGAAATAAAGCAAAAAATCTTAACTGAAGGTATTACGGAATATAAATTGTTGCTTTCATACATAAAATGAATTGAAATGAAATGTTAAAGAAGGCAATTTTTAATATTAAAATACCATATAAAATATCTTTTAACAAATTTTTAATAAAGCCAATGGAATAATAATGATTTTATAATACGCCTCTTAAACATACAAGCATCTCAAATCACCATGGTATTACAAAGGTATAATATGGTATCATCATAGGTTATCATACTATGGCGTAAGAATATTTTTTTCTCTTGATTTTCTTGCATTCAACACTATCCACGTTTAATTAATTAACTCAAGTCTTAATGATTTCATTGTAAAAAAACTGTTTGCCATTGTATTCAGTAATCATAAGTATAATCGGTTGATAATTAAAATCCAAATGAAAATGAACATTTCCTTTCTGTTGGTTGTTTTTAAATTTTTTCCTTACTTTTTTTCAATTTGCCAGTCCTTCAACATGCATGTTTTTGGTGTTGTCAGTATTAAAATTATAAAAGAAAGACCATGTAATGCCATAACAAGTAAGAGAATTCAAGTCGAAGTTAACATATATGATAGTGTACCCTAACTGGTCTTAGTAATGAATTTTATTTGAAATCCCTGTCACTAAGCTTGTCTACACAACGTTAAAATAATTGTGCATAAATATTTGGATACATCCTTAACGTTAAAGGTGCAGTCCTCATGCTGACCAACTTCTTCTTCCATTCGGGCATGGAGCAACTTGGTCAGTGCAGAGACTGCGTTCACCTGTAACGTGACAATGGGCCGATATGCTTGTTCAAATAAGCTTTTGGTATCAAAGCTACCACTTCGACCTACCTGCCTAGCGTTAAATGTACTTAGGAATTTGGTATGAATGGATACCTAGCATAAGAGAGCAACTTTATAGCTTTTTTGAAATCAAACAGCGCAGATAACTGGCCATTGTGATTCACACAAAGTGATACTCAACGTATGCTAACAAGTTCTGATTAAAGATTCGCTACAATGATCATCAAAGCATGATCCGGAATGTATAACATATCGAGTTAGCGATGTTGCATCAAACAACAGTAATCAAATGAGAGAAAGAGATCTGTATCAAGCCAGGTTTACTTATTTCTTAGGCAATAACTAGAAAAAAAATAACTAGTACTCAATCATTAAATCCGGATTTGTTAATGTCCAGTAAATTTCTTTGTTCGATGGATAGTTTAACAGGGTCAGACAGGCTCGCTCTTGGATTGATATTCAAAGAAAGAGTAATTGTTTAAGCAAGTACATCAACTGCATAGTTATGCAGAACATGCTTCAGAGTAACTGTTTGACACAATAGTGTCGATCAAATAGATAACTACGTACGAAAAAGGTTCAATTACCATTGGCTATCAAAGCATATATAAATGGACTCCATATGGTCAAATTAGTTGATCTTTATTCCGTTTTTTTCCTAAGCCTCAATGGACAACCACAGAAAACATCGCTGAATGGATCCTTTGAGTTAGCAACTGACCCTAGTTTACACTGAAAAATCGTCTTCAGCGATAAGGCGCATTTCTGGATGAATGCAGATGTAAATACTAATCCATCTTGAAAAAATCACTGTTTAGTGTAGTAGAATGATGTTGGCCAGATCACCTCTGTCAACGAAGGGCACAATTGGTCGCTCTACTTTTGGCCTGAATTAGATGTTCTCAACTCCAAAGAAAAGTGGTTTTCACAGAATGGCATTACGTGGTACACAGCTCATGCCACATTTGATATTCTGCAAGAAGGATTTGATCTGGAAATTCTATGTGAGGCCTATGATCCAAAGAGCATACAGCCCATGTAGCTTATTATTGTTGTGAGATGGATGTGTGTCAGATGTCCGAACGGTATGCTACTTTTTTAACTGTAACACTTTATTTCTTCTTCTTCTTCTTAATTGGTCACTACAACCAAGTTTCTCACATCTCTCACATCGGAGAAGTAAATTTTTATGCATGCGTGGCAGAACCTACAGTTTACTGTCGACTCTGAACAACAGATTTCAGAACCGTTTTATGGCAATTTGGTCTTCACTGGATATAACCGCATCCTATACAACAGTGAGCTGTATGAGCTCACTCAATGACATGGACGTTGTGCAGCATATTAATATCCAGCGGCTGCGCTGGCTCGGCCATGTCGTTCGAATGGAGGAGGATGCTCCGGCGAGACGGCTATTTGATGCGAGGATCTGCGGATGTCGGCGAAGAGGACGACCTTGTATCCGTTGGAAGGACCAAATCAAGGAAGCCCTGTCATCGATTGGTGTGACCAACTGGCGTTGGCGCGCAAGAAGCAGAGACGCCTGGAAGGATGTGTTGCGGCAGGTCGAAATCCGTTAATCGGGTTGTTATGGCTAATTAAGTAAGTAAGTAAGTAAGTTTAGGGCAATTTTATTTTACTCAGAATTTTTTAAAGAGATGTCTGAGCTGGGAGTTGAACCACCAACACTCTAACTACTATTCTTTACGCTTTAGTTAGTGATCCTTTATTATTTATTGGATTTTTTCCTTAGTTAATGCAACATTCTAAACAGTATTCTTAGGCCTATTTGAAGTTTTCAAATATATTTACATTCATAGATATATCATAAAGCAATAGACCCTTAGCTTAATATAGATTTTCACACCTACTTTCCAATGTGTTCCATAAACTATAAATTTTTAATGACTTTCCATTGCCTGTTTGCAGGCTGCTGTAGAGCTATCTAAGATTCCCTGTGGCTGAATACAATATTTCTTCAATTTTCTTTTGTTCTTCTTTTATAAAAAGAAAAAAAAAATTCTTTTAACCATAATATTGTACAACAAAAACAATATTGTCAAGCGACAATGAACGACACATTGTTCATACTGTTCATACTATAGCCGGTATGATATGGTGCACTGCCAACACAAGATGGTGTGAAACAGTGAATGCCTGTTAAGCCTTTTTGGATTAAAAGCAAGTACATGAATGCATTTGCCTCTGCTATTGTGTGTGTTTTTATGTGCTGTTTTTTTCTTTTTGTTCTTTTTATTGTTTTTGTAATAGTTTTACCTACAACAGCAATAACAACAATATAAACATGTTAAGATGTCTTAGCATAGCATGCAAGCACTGATAGTCTGTTTTTTTCTCTCGAAAGCCTTTTTATGCACAAATATTTATAATAAAACACTATGTATGTATGTATGTATGTATGCATGTAGGTATGTATGTATGTATGTATGTATGCATATATGGCTGGTTAAAAGCAGAGACTGAGACAGACACACATACAATACAAGCATAGCAAAAAGAGACTGAAAAAAGACAATACAAAAGCAATAAAAATAATAATAACAATAACAACAACAAATAGAGAAAAAGAGTGAGAAAGAGAGAAGTATTGTTATAACAAATACAAATACCAACACATTTATGACCAAGTTAACAGCTGGTATATTTGAAAAGCCCTCTCGTGTGCCACTGAATTACACCGCATCTACATGCAAGGACTACAAATGGATTGTTCGCTGGCGGTGTTGCTGTTGTTGTTTGTGTAACAGTTATACTGTGTTTTTGTTTAAATTGTAAAATTCAACAAATAGAGTGAGTGTGTGTGTGTGTGGGTGTGTGTACTATGAAAACACCTAACCCTGGCGAAACGCGCTTGGAACAGTAGTACAAGCAAATAAATGAAACTTTTTTCCCCTTTCAACTAGGCTTACATGTTACAGCATATGTACAGCTATTGTAAACAAATATTGTTTGTATGTGAACTTCAAAGGTTTCGAAAAAAAAAGAATTTTTTTTTATTCTGTTCTTGTAAATCGTTTGCCTTTTTTTGTATTTTTGATGATTGTGTTGTTTTTCTTTTGTTCCTTTCATTTGATTAAGTCATAAAAGAAGACAAAATCGTGTTTGAGAACAAAAAAAAAAAAGGAAACAGAACGAGAGGAAAGAGAGAGAGAGAGAGAGAGGAGAGAGAGAGAGGGAGATAAATAGTAAAATTTGTAATAAAATACTTAAATTTTTAGCCTCGTTTTGATTTCTTATGATTTCCAATAAATGGCAATTTACCCACACTCCCTGTGAGCCTTTAAATCAAGTGGATAACAAGAACATTAAAAGTTTTTCTTTTCTTTTTTTATTCTATTATTTCGTAGAGCATAGATAATATTTTATTTTTTATTATAAAAAGATTGTATAGAACGTATGAAAATATTTTAAATGGTAATAAGATAGTAAAAAAAAATTTTTTTGATCGTAATTTTGCGCATTCTTCTAATCAAGTTATGGCATGCAAATAGAAAATTTAAAGGCTTTTTGATGAGCAATCAAAATGAAAAATAATTTATGTTTTCCCTTCAATACAATATTAAATGTTTTCATTTTCATTCCATATTTGGAACAGTACTGTAATGTAAAAGAATGGATATTACCACTATGATATATAATGCATCGATTTGTTCATCATTCTTTGTGTCCAATAGCATACATCTTCCCTGCCCCAAGGCTACACAGTTGGTAGCCAAATGCTCTATTGACTTTTCCATGTTCATCCTACACATGTACTTATTGTAGGCATAGAGTAGCCTAAAAGTTTTTTTCTCCCGGAGTTACAAACTCCTGCTCTTCTAGTGCTCATGCTGAGAGATGTAGATTGCGTTTGAATCCATTCAAAATCATAAGATGGCTAGTAAACTTAGCTATCTCAGGTAAGGATAGGTTAGTGGCCAGCTTTCCATTCAGAGGCAACTTTACACGGTGGCCCATATGGCTCATTGTGGTACCCAGACGCCTTTGTTATGATTAGCTATTGGTGGCTGTGAACCACTCCGAATGAAACCGTTCACATTTGCCACCATGCCCAGTTATTTAAACGTTCTGTCACCTAAAAATCAATGACGTCTCTTTTGAAGTGCAGGGCACTTACTTAAAAAATTTGTGATTCGATGTTTTCCTTTCACTTCATGGCAGGGCCTTTGGCGAGTGAAGATCTGGTGGCAGGACTGATCTTTAATAGTGAAAGCACAGTATCCTGTTAGAAATCCTCTTAGAGTGTAAAACGTTCTTTTGTCAAACTGGACACAGCGGTTTTGAAATTCGGCAACAAAGTAGGATCGACCACCCAGGATTTGTTGAATTCCATGTTGTTTTTCTAAAATTTGATTATCTGCCTTAATTTTCCCTTAAATGGTTAGCAATCTAATCTTTTATGGCTTATAAGCGGTATTAGATTTCGACTAGTCATCGTTAAGGTCGTTCTTATAGCTTCTGATACACACAAGCACGCAAGACTTAGTACTTTACGAAGCCTTAAGATACACGTTATCTGTTTAGCATACCACGATGTAATATAATGTCGTAGATATTTATTAAGTTAGCCATTTGAGGGCTCAAGACTTACTAGGACTAGTAGTTCTAAGGAGCCTTATAGTCGTTTTTACCTCTAACATAGGCAGCTCTTAAGTAAGTTGCCTATTCAGAATGATGCTGAAATATTTTACATCTCCTCTGCCACCGATAAAGAACTGAAAGTCTTTAATGATTTGGAAAAAACAACAGCTGATGGCTCTCTTCGAAGTTGTGAATGAAACATATGCATCCCCTATAAGTGTAAAATATAGGGAACAGCTTCGTGTGCCGGTGAGTTGTAAGCCGTATGGCTTTCTCATGACCTACTACTACTTGTTTAAAATAAGATATCGTGTGTCTTTCTCGTTATTTATATGAAGTCACTCTACTACTGACAGCTTCGGCTGAATAAACATTATGATGTAAACTCCAGTATTAAGTAACTAAGTTTGTTTGGGAAAGATCCTATTTAGGCTAGCGTTTTGCTTCATTGTTATACCATCATGAATTCAAATTGGGGATCAAACATTCCCTAAAAGAATCAAATGCGAGTCTAAACCAACCCCATTGGAAATGAATTCCATTTCCTTTGTTTAGATTTTCTTTGTATTATTTCCGATTCGTCGGTAGTGGATTTTAGGACGATATCAGTCAGATTCAGTGTTGAT
Organism: Sarcophaga bullata; assembly: GCA_005959815.1. NCBI lineage: Eukaryota > Metazoa > Arthropoda > Insecta > Diptera > Sarcophagidae > Sarcophaga > Sarcophaga bullata. The sequence continues at coordinate 49,788 of QOCX01000442.1, forward strand.
TGCCTAGAAAAAAAAATCATGTGTAAGGTTTAGTGACCATTTGCCTATGGTGTTGTGCTCTTTCTGCAGAGGTGTTGTCTGAATATTGTTGTTGATGTTTTGCACCCTGGGTGTACTGGCTACTGGAGGTATTCGGATGAATTGGTTTTTGAAATTGAATTGCATTTTTTTTTTCTGTTGAGTTTAAATGTGGATGTGCTTGTGCTATTACCTTATGTGCATACATTGCGATACGACAAGTGAATTTCGAATTTCTTTTTTTAGGGAATTTTAAATTAAAGAAAGAAAAAAGATTTCTGGTTAACATTTAGGTCAAAAAACAAACATGTTTTAAATTAATTTTTTTTTTTTTTTGGTTATTTAATGAATGTTTTGTTTTAATAATTTCATTTAATGCTCAATTGAATACATTTAATTATGAATAAATATGTTTTACACTTGAGTGCTTTTGAAATATTTTGTTTAGTTTTTAGTTTGTCAATTAATCAAAATGTTGATTAAAGTTTTATTAATTTGCATACATTATTTCAAATCTTGTTTAATCTTCTATTTTATTTTTTTTTTTTGTTTTGTGCATTAAAATAAAGGCTTATAAACGTTTATTAGTATATGTATGTATGTATGTATATACATAGTTTATCCTTTTTTTTTCTTCTTCTTCTAATTAACCCAATTATTTAATGAACAATCACTGTAATTGTCTGAAACAGAGAAAAGAAGAGAAGATAAAAAAAAGAAAAAAAAAATACAAAAAAAAAAACGTTACGAAAATTTAATTAAAATCAATAGAAAGGAAGACAAACTAAACTAAAAACGGAATTTTCCACTTAACAAAACTTATAAGCACCACTCATGATGGCACACTAAAAACTGATGGCCTGCTGTAAAAGGTAAATAAATACGGAAAGTATTTAAGCATCAACTGCAGATGAATTTCTCTTAAAAAACACAAACTTAAAATTCAAATGAAAAGCTTTTGCTCTTAACAGGCATTTGAAATATGCTCTTAACAAAGCAGGATAGCAACATATATTGCTATCACCGTTAAACAAGGAAAGCAAGATTAACAGCGTTTACTTGTACTGTTAAACAGAATCTGTTAAAACTAACATAAAGAGAGAGAGAGAGAGAGAGAGAGAGAGAGAGAGTGGAAAATCTAAGAATTTTAACAACAGGACTTCGTTTACATATGTATGTATGTGCCCGTCTGTGTGTGTATTTAACACGAAATTCTATTTAATTTTAAAACTATATTCTATGCATGTGTATATGTGCATGTGAGTGTATATTAAGTGTTCTTAACAGTTATTTCTTTAAACAATGACACTTTTTCACATAATCTCTCAGCAATACTTATTTTTAATTCTTGTTTTTTTTCTTTTTTGTCTTTTTCTGCTCTTAAGTTCACTTCATTCATGAATTATATGCTGAAGTAAAAACTGCATCAAATCGTTACTTTATTGTTATTATTGTTTTTGTAATTTTATGAATTTATAAACTGCATAAGTGTGTGCCATATTTAGAATACATATGCGTATGCGTATGGCTATTTATGAGACTTTGGTTTGTAATTTGTGGGTTAATGGCTGTTATGTGGTTACTATGAATATAAGGAGTAGTTAACAATTGTGTTGTTTGTTTTTCTTCTGTTTTTATCTTAAGTTCCTTTTTTTTTTTGGTTTTCTAATATTTAAGAATGTGTAGACCGTTAATCAAACTAGAAAATCGTTTTAATTCAACTTAAAAACAGCGAGTACAGTGGTGCAGCAGAATTTAACTTCTGAATGCATCCACGATCTAACAAAAGTGTGGTGATTTTGAAAAAACAGAGCCGTAGGTCGTTCTGTATCTTCATTTGTATTTTTTCTCAATGTCGAACTTTTTCATTGCTTGTGGAATTTATACGACATTATTCTCTCTCTCTCTTCCAAAAAAAAAAAAAAAAAACTTGCAATCTGACAGGAAAACGGGCCTGTTCATGGCCTGGTCATTGATTTGTAGCGTATTTTTACAAAAATTATCTTACAAAACCTCATTCGATCGGATCTATTTTCGTGCACTTTTTGAAGTATATGGGCATCACTAATGTTCGCCTTCAAATGCTCAATTGTCTCTGGTTTGTCGGCATAACACTTTTATTTAAAGGCACTTCACATAAAATAATGTTTCTTGGCGGCATCTTCTTGATATTACCATCTAGGCTAAATAAACGGCCATCAAATGTTTGGCACAATAAATCGATTGTGGCATGAGATGTGTGGCAAATAGCACTATCCTGTTGAATCCAAACATTGCTGCAAATCAGTTATCGTAGCGCGATAGGTGTCTCCATTGATCGTAATGGTTCAAAGATCCACAAGCCGCTACAAACAGTCACTCGTAATGGAAGATGAAATGAATATCATCCGAAAAGATGTTTTTTTTGCAAAATCGACTTCATCGTGCAGTTTCTTGTTTGACCATCTATTCCAGTAAGTCTCAACGATGCTTAAGCGTACATCGATTTATAACGTTCAGTAGAGATAATACATCTGAATTTTGTGACAGAACTGAATGACATAAGTATTGCCAAATACAAAATAATCCGTGGTTTAAATTTAAGCCGATAAATGGCCCACCCGATATATCGGGTGACCATACTTTATTTTGTATTTCTTTATTTTTAAGAAGTTTCATTTTCTCCTAATGACGCTTTCGCTAAGTAGACAGTATCTATGAATTTTGCCTGGAAATTAAACAAAGACGTCATTAACTGAAAACATTGAATTGGAAAGCATTTAAATTTATCCTCATTGTTCTCTAATTATTTTTCAATACATATTTATGCGGGGAAGTGTTGTACACTTTATTTTATAATCTTCATATATTTCTTCGGAAAACAAAATTCCTGCTAAAACAGTCTAAACTATGGTGAAAGATACCATTAGAGGTGATCACTAACCCTAGCCTGCTCTCACTATGTCTTCAGATGTTGATGACTTGTGATTGCAGGAATGATTTTGCTGCAGCTAGTAATTAATATTGGGAACCAAAAAGGCATCTCTAGCCTATTTAATGACAATGCTAACAGCATATGCCCATACAGAAAAATATCGAGAATAATGGAATGGACTCAAAATAAATACGGTCACCTAATCCTGATACAATTGTTGACCAGCCATAGACCCTAAGATCATATCTTTATTAGTACATTCACAGAGATACCGCCCGGAATACAAATATGAAAAAGTGGTCGTAAGCTATCTGAAAAGAATCCAGAGCTTGTTATTACAATGCCATTTTATTTCAGGGTATAATGGGAAGATCCAGCAATTAGTTTATTATACAAAATCTTCATTGAAATCGTAGATTCTTATGTGTTTTATTTAAGGCCACCTTGCAAACCAAAAATGAACGAAAATGATGAAAAAGCTTTGTACAGCCGATTAGTTAAAGATCGTAAAAGAATAATAAAGCAACCGGTAATCACTTAATAATTATGAAAAATTTAAGATGAAGGCCATTGAATAAATTTTAAAAATTTGAAAACTCTCTTGTTCCAAAAATATTATTTTTAAGCTCTCAATCATTTACAAAATACAGTTGCTGTCACACTGTTATTTGCATAGTTTAACCCACATGACATATACAGACATAAATAATAAAACTTAACTGTAAATCACCGCTATGATAAATAATACATTTGTTTGTTTGTACATGTATTTGCAATACTTGCGCACACTTCAGAAATAAACCGACGTTGTATTACACAAGAACGGTTATGTGTGTGAGAATAAGTGTTTGTTGCTCTCGTTGTTGTGGTATGTGCATGTATTCTTGATGGTAATAAATGTTTTTATGGCAATTGTCTCTACAATTGTACAATTGAAGATTGTCTATATTGTTTTATAACCTACTTCCTTTTATGTCTCTCTCTCTCTCACTCTCTCTCTCTCTCTCTCTATCGTTGTGTTCCTAAGCCATGCACGGTTTTAATATTTTGTGCAGCCAACGTAAAGTTACCTGCCAGGTTATTATTTTTAGTTGTGTTGGTCATAAATATTTTTAAATCTTTTTGTTTTTTTTGCTTGGGATTTATATTGTCAAATGGGAGTGTGTGTGTGTGTGTGTGTGTGTGTATACCAGTTACCAGGAAAATACTTAACTTATAAACTTGTTAAGTGTTTTGGCTAAATTGTTAAGGATCATTATTTAAAACTGAACATAATTTTTTTTTTTATGTTTTGTTTTTGTTTACATTTATTCATACGTTTATGCATAGCCTTCCTCATATATTTTTACATTTTTCTCTTGTGCTGGTATGCGTGCGAGTATAGAGAGAGAGATAGAATGTGTTTGTGTAAGTTTGTTATATTTTTTGTTTGCGTATTTGTTTTGTTACTGTGCAGGGATTTGTTTTCAAATTATTTTCAAACAATATTTTTTCTTTTTTTTTTGATATTTTTCGTAAATTCAAGTTTGCAAATTCAATTATCAGTTGTAAACACAACGCACCCACTATACAACTCAACAGTCAGGTTATGCAGATCAAATTAATTGGTATTTTATACTCCCTGGCAGCTTACTATTGCTGTGCAAAATTTAAATGAATTTTCTATAAATTTTCATAAAATTTCGTTAGTGGTTGTTGTTAGATAACAATTAATTTGATTACAATTTTCATTCAAAAAAAAAATTTTTTTTTTTTTTTTTTTGTAAATCTATTGAATAAAATGTTGAAATTTTTCAAAACATTTTCATTTAACTCTGTACAATTTGATGGATGTACATCAATTTAAACTGTATTAGTTTATTGAAAATTGATGGGATTTATTTGAATTATTTTTTTTTTTTATTTCAATTACACACCCACACAGTAATTACGACCATTGTTCGAGCACCGGGAAAATGCGATAGAGTGGCTTTTATATTACAAAGGCCAGAAAGGTTATCTTTAGGAATTTCCATAGGCGTATTGTACGGCTAAAAACAAATTCTCAATGTAGTGTACAACGTTGCTCAATGGCCTTCTACTAGCGAATAAGCTTTACGTGGCATGGGGTATGGAATATTTTGTTTAAAGATTTACATCTTTATCCGTACTAAATTTAACTGACACAACAACACAGAAGACATGCTGTTTGGATACTAGTAAGCATTCGATGCTGACTTTTTACTAAAAATTTTCTTAATTTCTCACTCGTTGGCTATGACAACTTGTAAAAATCATCGCATATAGGGCTTGGAGAGAAAAAACTGATGCTGGAAGACTTATTTCAACAGGAAAAAGAGCCTGTTTATGTCCTAAGCATGTGCGTCATTGGTTCAAAATTTTTCGAGAGAACGAAGGCCGTAAATTCTGAGCCCTTTGGCCGTGTGATAACCAAATTTTTTGGGCTGCAGTTGAAAACTATTAACTCAACGGTATATGGTTCCACCAAGACTGTGTCCAAAGACTCATAATATGATTGAGAAATTTTCTAAAGTCGACTTTCATTACCTACCAAGATCATGTCTTTACGGAATACTAGCTATCGCTCAGTTGGCCTCCGATTTATATGAAAAAGTGATTTTTTGAGCTTGTTTATGACCTAAGCATGTCGAGAGAACGAATGCCGTAAATTCCGAGCGAAAAATAACCGAATTTTTTTTGGGCTGCAATTGAAGATTGTTAACTCAAATGGTATGTGATTCCAACAAGACTGTGCCAAAAGACTCATAACATGATCGAGATCATGTCTTTACCAAGATCACCAAGATCGTATCTGTACGCAATACTAGCTAGCACTGAGTTGGGCCCCGATTTATATGAAAAAGTGATTGAAAATTATTTGAAAAAAATCGATCATTACAACCAATTCAGAGGTTGTTTTTAAATGACAAACAGTGGCCTTTTAATAGCGTATAGCTTTACGTGACATGCGATTAAAATGTAACAATACAAGAAACAATTTCCTAGTTCTTGAGAAATTAACAGAAAAGTGTGAAGAATATCTCAAAAAAAAAATTATAATTCACTTCAGAGATGAATTGAAAAGAAAAGAAGAAATTTAAAATTAAAATTTGTTTTTTTTTAACACATACATACATGCCTACATACGTAATTGATGATTACAACCCTTTAGTCGGGATTACGACCAAAATTATCAACCACTTATGCTTTGTGTATTATTTTTATTCCTGAGTGGCGGTTTACTGCATTTTAAATTCACTTATTATTGTTACTTTAATAAACAATTGCTGGAACCTTGCAATTTCAAGTCGATACCGAACGAAAGATTTTTGAAAAACTTTTAATGGCAATATTATTTATCCTGAGAGAGTTTTTGTTAGAAATTCCTTAAGATTCAATCGTTTCCCATAATTAATTTCCTTAAGTACATACACAGGCATATAATTGCCTTAATTTATTTGCAATTAATTTCAATAAAAATTATGTCAAAACCATTCATTTCTAAAATTTATTTCTATGAATGACACCACCCCCAGCCAGCCTGTTCATTTAACATGTGCTGTCTGTTATAAGTATACGAAGGAAATGTAAAGGCATACTACAGAACGTATACTTGATATCAAGTGCTCTTATAATACTCATACGTCAAGATGTACTTGAATGTGTATTTATAGACAAAAGATAATACAAAAACAATTCATACAGAGATACATATGTACATACATGTTTGTTTGTTTACTGTACTCAATAAAATAAAATAAATGTTAATTATACAAAAACATATTAAATATGTATGTATGTATGTATGTATGTATGTATGTATACATTTTAAATCGCTTTACATAATTAATA
>QOCX01000442.1:56591-71167 GCA_005959815.1 Sarcophaga bullata
AGTTTTTGTGGTCTTCCATGAACACTAATAATACAGTTTTTCTTTTTTATTGTAATAAAAAAATAAATAAAAAAAAATTCGAAAACATTACCATGAATATGGCAATTAAACATAATAATTTAAATTCATAATAAGTTAAGTTTAAATAAATTATAATTGTTTTTTATTTTTTTTATTTTTATTTATTTATTCAATCTTTATATGATAAGCAAATAGCACAGTTAATTAAAATTGTTCTTGTTTAATGATGAAAATTAAATAATTTTTTATACTTAAGTGTAGCACTGTGATGGAAATTTGGTAAGCTGCCTGGCATATATTTTATATTTTTCATTTGTAAAGCGTTCTGTTTTATTTTCTTAGCTTTGAGTCATTAAGTTTTAGTCTGACCCGAGAGTTGTTATTCCTTAACCTCTCTATGATGTTAGCCGTTATGTGAAGTTTCTAAATTTGTTCAAAATTCTTAAGAATCAAGATGAAAAATTGTTTGTTTTAGCTGCATACACAATTGACCATTGCAACCCTCGATATCTCCGGTTAAAATTCTAAAGCTATCAAGTTAAGCTTTTCTTATTTCTTTTTCCACGTGAAAATTTTACGTAATTCTGTAAATTTTTTACGAAATAAAACGTTACAATGAATGATAAACTCAATAATCAAATCATTTACACCCACGATCAAAGTTCAAATAAAAACTGTAATCGATTCTTATTAAATAAAAACCAATTTAAAAATTAATCATCTCGTATGTATAGGAGTATGAGTTTTTTTTTTAAGTTAATTCCATAAAAAAAAAATTTTGTTCTTGACTGTGTTAGAATTTTTATTACCTGACAAATTAGATTTTTTTTTTAATTTTTCCATGTTTAATAAATTAAGAGAAGCAAAAATATTCTAAAAAAAACTGTTTCTGCTTGAATTAAATTTGTGTAATAATTTAAGCATGAAAATTTAATTAAAATTTAGAAGCTGAAATTTTATGTTGAAAATTATTATGATTAAATTCAGCTGATTGTATGTGATATTTAAACTAAATAATTATGATCTAAACAGAGCTTAAATAAAATTATAAACGCAATTGAACATCAAAAATTCGATTTCCAGCACAACTTTGTTACAAAACTAATATCTGAGGAGAAAGCTATAGAATGTGAATTCAACAAACCAATACAATTTTAAAGAATAAAAAGGCCTTGTACCAGTTAGTAGACAGGATTTAAGCAGCCATCCACTTGTAAACCCAGAGCAAGTTGCATTCATTGCTTTCCATATTACATGTTGCAACATCACTAGCAGCTCATTTATCATATGATTCAAACAACAGTTCGAGGGAAAATTTTAGACAGGATTAAAGTTAGTTGCGATAAGAATCAGAAAACGCAACTGATTAAACATACGTAATTCAGAATTCGCTGTAGTCTAGCAGATAGTGCTACATTTCAAACCCTAGGTCAGACATCTCGAAAAAAATGAATTAGAAAATTAAAGAATGTTGCTTCAATATCTTCCTCTCAGCAGGTTTTTGGCGAAAATTTTGGGAGTAAAAAAAATTGCCACAAAAAGTTTCTCAAAAGTCCATCCTTCGGAGTCGACTTAAAACTATAGGTCCCACCACTCATGTATAAAATTAACACACACAATTTAAATGCTGTGAGAAGCTAGATTGCAATCCGCATTGAAAGGTTGTAATGACCAATTATGTATGGATGTGTGTATGTAAAATTATTGTGTGAAAACTCTTTAGTAAGTTCTTCAAACTTGTTTGTTTCAAACCAATAACTGTAATTTATTTTTTCCCATACTTGAAGGCTATTCTTTCTGTTCATTTAATGTGAATATTTCTTTCAATAAATATTTAAAAAATTCAATATTTAAATGCTCTTAATGGCATGTAAATACTTTAACTAAATATTTAAATCTACTACTTTACCAGTAAAACCACAAAACTACAACAAAATTTATTTACAAAGAAAAATCAACGTTTTAATATGTTTAAATACCAGATTAAAATAGCAAATATTTTAACAAAACCACACACAAGTACATTAAAACATAGAAAATAGAGAGAGAGAGAGAGAGAAACTTACGAAATATATTTGGAAACAAAGTATTAAATTAAATTTAATTAGTCGTTCCCCTTCTTCTTTTATTGTTAACATATTAAAATTTAATAAACTACGAGNNNAAATATACAAAATTTACGGTTCTCCCTATCAAACGGAAAGATGGCGACAAATGATGATGACGAACAAAAAATACTTTGGTGTACAACGGTTACAATGTTACAAACCAAGTGGTAGATATCAAGAATTTATTTCATTCCATTGTAGGTCTATAAAATATTCTGCAACAGTTTTTAGTTGAAGCCGTATAAATTTGAATGAAAAATACTGAAGTAAAAATTTATTTAAAAAATAAATCCATAAAAAGCAACGCAAGCTAAATTATATCATAAAAATTTCAAATGACGTCATATATCACATTGAACAGTGACCATACCTTACAACACATGCAAAACTGGGTAGAGTTCAGATGTTGGCAAACATTCGAACATTCGATAATAATTGTCTTAACCATGCCCAACAATTTTACTCGGCATATTATATTAGTAAGGGAAAGAAAAGGGAATCTTTGCCGTCATAGTATTATTTCTCAAGTTATGGGTTAAGTTTCTCAATAGACGTGCTGGGACGGAAACAATTTAAGCACGAGTTGAAAAAGTACCTTCGTTAAAACATGATCTACTAAATTGGTGTTAAAAAATTGAAGTCTCAATTAGGATCTATCACATCTTCATTTAGCAAACCTCTAACAATCTACTCTAGGTGGAAAAGCCATCTTGTCTAGTTTTGTCTCGGGAGAATGCAGATGATACGGAGGAATGCAGACTACTAAAATGATCTCACCAATTACAGTTGTACGTACAGCCTTGGAGACACATAAGAACAATCGGGGCTTACACTAAGCGTTTCCTATCTTTAAAATTAAGTAAAACAAAGTCTGTATAAGACAACACCTAAATTTTTTATTCGTTTAAAAACCTACTGATAGTATTAAACCATTATGCGAGGTGGAGCACATTCGAAATATTCTATTTGGCCATAGGCATGGTTTATATTGGTTCAGTGGAACTCTATGGTTTGTGACTTATTCGCATAAAGCAGCAGATTAAGAAACTACCACAAGAAGTAGCCCAATGGAGTCAAGTCGCATGATATGTTCGCATCACCGCCACATGAGTTGCCATAAAATTGCTTCTTCAATATGATCACTATGGCATGAACTGTGTAGTCCATAGCAATGTCCTATTGAAGCCATATATCATTGGTGTTGAGATCATGCTATTCAAACTAAAAGCACTTTAAAATTATAGAGCTTATGTTGGCTTATCAGATATGAGGTAATGGTTCCAACCCCAGGTCAGACATCTTCGACAAAGCGAAATATAAAAAATATTTCTTCGGCAACTTCTCAAAAAATGTTTGACAAAAACTCTAAGAGTAAAACAAATTTTACCATGAAAAGCTTCTCAAAAAATCTGTTGTTCGAAGTCGACTACGAACTGCAGGTCCCGCCACTCATATAAAACACTTGCGCACATAACAAAAGCGTTAGCAGAAGCTAGGTCATAATCTAAACTAAAGTATTGCAATGATGTATGTACATATGTATGTATGTATGTAATCATAGAACTATAGTGCTCGCTATTGACTCAGATGGTCTACCCAATTTTGTTCTTAGAGAAATATTGACCTGCCGCCTCCAGCTCAAAATCTATACCAAACAGTGACCTTTTTGGGTTGCATTGGACCCCTTTGGACTCGACAACTTTGTTTGTTCACATAAACATTCATCTAGAAGATGATAATGCGATGTAATTTAGGTTCAATTACCGACTTTATTTTGACAAAACACGTCAAAACATGTGTTGGCAAAACAGATCGAATGACAACGAACTTGGCAGATGTGGCTTTAACAAGTTCGAAAGGTTCGGTTCACAAATTTGTTGTGTTTCTCTTGTTTGTTTGACTATGCCAAATAAAATTGTATTACTTGTGCCAAAACTATATTAGCCCACCTCGTTATTTGCATACCCATAAATCCATAATTCCATTATAATATTAAAATCTATTTTATACAGTGGTTTTTATTATAAGCGAAAGGATAAAATATTTATTTAATCTCCATTAAAATAGTTTGCAAAAGTTTCCCAAAAAATATCATACAAAACGACACCCTTATTTAATATATTGTGGTTAAAAATGTGGCCAATTTTTAAAACAATAACAATACTTTTGGCTGTAATTTTTGTGTTTTTACCAGTTTCGTATTTTATTTAATGAGACGTAATTCGTAACACGTTTCCAAAAAAAAAAAAAAAAAAAAAAAATCGTACGATTAGAGCGCCAAACGGAAAATGGCACACGGAATTTAATTGAAAATTAAATGGTAAACAGAATTCACACACCACTTTTGCCATTCCAAAAAAAAAAAAAAAAAAAAAAATAATTAAAGTAGTCATGTTTGTTGTTGCCAACTAAAAAAAGAAAATAATTAAACATTATGTATTTATGTTTCAAACAAGTGATATTTAAATAAACAAACACATTAAATAAAATAAACAAAATGCAACAAAAAGTTAAACTAATAAGAGTTCGTATAATAAACCACACACCAATAATTATAAATAAAATGTTTGAATACTTAAATAAGCATTTTTTTATTCTCAGAAAAATGTAAATTATTTAAAAACAATTTGGTTTTATTTTTATGAGTAAATAAATAGAATTGATAATGAAATAATATCTGCATTTGATAGGGATAGGAATTTCTATACCAAAATAAAAATTAACAAAGTAATTAGAAAAAATTATTAACAACGTTACGGAATTACTTATAAGGACTTTTATCATTAATGTTAGCTACGTTAGACAGTTACATTAGATAGTTACGTTAAGCAGTGACATTTGACAGCTACGATAGACAGCTGCGTTAGACAGCTACGTTAGACAGCTACAATAGACAGATGCGTAAGACTGTAGTCAGCTACGTCAGACGGCTACATTACACGGCTACGTTAGACATTAAACGGCTACAATAGACAGCTGCCTAGGACATCTACGGTAGACATATACGTTAGGTATCTACGTTCGACAGATACGTTATACAGCTACTTTAGACATCTTCGTTAGACAGCTACGTTAGACTGCTACATTCGACAGATACGTTAAACTACAGCGTTGGGCAGTTACGTTAGACAGCCATGGTAGACAGCTACGTTAGACAGCCACGTTAGACATCTACGTTAGATAACTATGTTAGACAGCTACGTTAGACAGCTACAATAGATAACTATGTTAGACAGCTACGTTAGACAGCTACAATAGACAGTTGCGTACGACATCTACGGTAGACAGCTATATTAGGCATCTACGTCAGATAGCTACGTTATACAACTATGTTAAACAACAGCGTTGGACAATTACTTTAGACAGTAAGGCATTTATTTTTATTTTATATGGTTTTCCACCTCCACACATATAAAGTACAACTCATGCGACAATTAAAACCGACTGACCATTGGATACTAGATTAACAGGATACTAGATTAACAGGCTCTAAGAAGCTTTAGGTACTTATTTGACGAACAAGAAATATTTTTTCATATTTTGCTATCTATCTGATATGGCGTTTGACTTTATGTGTAGTAAGCGTACTATACTACTGCGACTACATTTAAGAATCGTTACCGTTAATTCAAAACTAGGGCCAAGCGGTAAACGATCTGACGTTTGAAGCCAATGAACAAGATTTAGTTATGATGCACACTACAATACAAGGACTGGGTTTCAGTTTAAGTTTTAATGATGACAGTTGGCCACCAGCATCATTTGATTTGTTGTCGTTGGAGCTTTCTTTTGTCGCATACTACAAAACCATGTACTATGGGAATAACCCACTAAATTTTAACTTCAGAATTCAAACGCACAGATTGAAAGACTACACAATTCAGAAGATCATTTGTTTGCATATTTATTTCCGTATTTAGTCACGTAAGATTTTTATTTGACACAGTTAAACCAATTTTTTTGTTCAATTTGAAAAAAAAAATAGAAAAGGAATTCAACAATGCAGCTCTATTGTCCCCTTCTCTTTTAGTTCAATTAAATTAAAACGATATTGTTTGGAAAAAGTTTTATTTTTTTTTTTAAATTTTTTTTTCAATTTTTTTGCAATTTTTTCCGAAATGGTAGTTTCAGCAAAACGTATTACGCTGTAGTCAATTACAAAACAAAAAGCGAACAGAAAAATAAAAATTTATTTGCTCCTTTGATGGAAATAATAAATAAATTCCACTTTCAATTGTCAAAACTATTCAACAATTTGTTCATTTCTGTAAATAAAATTGAAAACAATAGAAATTCATTGTAAACAAGTCAACAGTTCTTGATTTTATTTTTTTTTAATTTTTTTTTTTATATCAAGAGATTGTTTTTCCCCTTTTTTTCATGTTTTGCGAGCACTTGAACCATTTAATGTTTCAAATGGATGTCGTTCGTGAAATATAATGGAAAAAAAATTTAAACAGAAAAAACGTTCATAAAAATGTATTCCAAATAAAGTCATGTTAGTAACATAAGTTAAATGAAAGAAGGAAATATTAAAACGTTGTATTAAAAAAAAAAAAAAAATTTCTTTAACTTTGCTTGTTTTTCTTTGCTTGTCAACATCGTTCCTTTCATTAGAATTCAGTAGAATGTATAAATACCCTGTAAAAAAACATAGCAAATTGTGGTAATAAACTTAAAATGTAAATGAACACATGAATACATTCATTAGATTCCTTTTGGCCCCTTTAGTGGCGTAAAAGTTTGTATAAAAAATCACTTTAAGTGACCTCATGTAAATAAAATCCAGCCTATCGAAATATTTGAACAGAGCTGGAAGCTAAACAAACAAACCGAAAGTTAATAGATGACACATTTTTCTTTACTTTCATTTATATTGACACTTGGTAAATACGAACAGTGTAACGAAAAATATTGCATACATATTTCCTGTATACTGCTGTACCCATACTAAGGATTGGCTGTCTAAAATGTCTCTCTTGGTTTTCAGTGAGCAATTTATAGTTGAAAAAATATCTGAAATTTGTTTATCGTATGTACACTTTTGTGGCGCTGTGTAATGTCTCCTTTTATTTTGATAGTTTAATATTTTTTTCTTTTTTTTTTAAACAAACTTTCGTCCAAAACCTTCAATGTTTTTGCCACATTTATTCCGTATTTATCTGTCATTATTGCATGTGGTCTAAACCAGAATAGAATAAGAGTTAAAGGCAGTTTTATTAAATAGTGACACTTGATCACCGCAGAACTAATTGCCGTATCTTCATGGACTGCTTTCGACAATCAGCATCAAAAGATGCTGAGAGATTGTTTCTTAGCCACCATAAAGACTTTCCAGGCAATGCATTCACCAAATTGTACGTCATTCTATCCTATCCTATTGAAAGTTTTTGTTGTAGTAATGTAAAGATACATAAAAATTCAAACTAAACAATTAAAAGTAAATTTTTAAAATCGATCCGTTGTAATTACATACATACATAATTGATCACTATAACCCTTTAGTCTGGATTGCGAACTACTTTCTCGCACCACTTATACATGAGTTTCGGGACCTTTATATGGCAATTTTTGTTTACTCTCAAAGTTTTTGCCAGAACTCTGCTGGGAGATAGCCGCTGAAGAAATATTTTTTCATATTTCTTTTTGTTGGAGACATCTGACCTGGGATTTGAACCGATGCCTCACGTCTACTAAGCCAAGACACTACCTAATAAATAGACTACGACGATTACCGCGTTATAATTGCGAAAATTTATTTAAGAAAAATTTGGAAAATTATGCCGACATCACTGCCCAACTGCGATGTGCGTCTAATGTGTCAACCATTCGAAGAGTACTTAAACGATTTGAAGAAACTGTGTCGGTTATAGACAATAAGACTCTTATGTGGTTAAGTATCGACCGGTCTGTTGGGAACATTGCTAATGTAGACTTGGTCTCCGAAAACAAAATTTCAGCATTTGTTTCCCACACCTTAAAATTTCATAAAGCCCTACGCAGGCGTATTTTAACAAATTATCTTAACTTTCATGCGTATACAATTTAAGTACTTAGAATCTCAATCCTTAAATCATGGAAAGCTGCAGTGATTCATTCAATGGATAAAAAAGCAAAGTGAAATCAATGCCAATTTTTTTTTTTTTTTTTTTTTTTTTGGAAAAAAAACTTCCTTGAAACGTATTTCTCTGGGAATGGCATCATAAAACCATGAAATTATTGAATTTGTTCTCAGCAAATAATCATAATCATCATAAAGACCAGCTGCCTCATAGGAATTTTGGTTAGGCATTCTCTACATTGACATGATAACGAAGGTATTTTAACCTGACGGTTTCAAACGGTTTCAGCCAGAGAACGACAGTTACTAGACTGCACTTGTAACAAATGATTTATTACAGCAACGATTTTCAGAACAAAGTATTGTAAGAAAATCTAATGTCAACTGACCACCAAGTCTATGCGTTTAAACGCCGTAAACTTAAAACCAAAATCCAAATCATTATCAGTTAGATACCACATGTCTGTGAAAAAGTCAATAAAAATTTCATGCAAATTATAATGGCCATGGCAATCATTTTATGGATATTTTATTTCATAATTAATCAGTATCAAGTCCTTGAAGTCTTGGCAATTTGTTTCTCTACAGGCTGTAGGAATATGGAAAAGGAGGAAACGGTTTTTCGCCTATTGGCTACATAGCCAGCATTATTTATGTCTACTTTATATGGAGATTAGTAGTATAGCCGCTAAATCAGAAACTTGGAATGGCTCCAAGACTAGGGGAATATTGAAAATTGTGTTCTGTCAGTACGACTTATATGGCCTAAACAGCCACGTCTACCTACCTACGAATTTAATCGGAACTTGCCTTCCTGTAATCCAGTAGAAAAAATCACAATCATTTAAAACCAAAATACGAGCTTTTATTTTAAAATTATTAAAGACTTTGCACTTTCCTACATATTAAATCTTAAACCATACATACGTATGTAAGTAATTGGTGTTTGCAACCCTGCACACTTGATGTGTGTATTAAATTTACAATTTAAAGTCGTCTTCGAACGACAGATTTTTTGAGAAACTATTATAAACAAATTCTTTAAAGCATACTCCACATTTTTATTACCAAAACTTATCTGTATTTGTTATTTTTGTAAATAACAGTACTATTTACGGCATCAGCTGTTATATCTTTACCAAATATGTCTTTATTGAAAAGATAACATGGAGACAAGTTTACATTTCGAAGTAGAAGTATTTGTAGGACATATGACATCAAATGACCAACCGAATGGAATATATATGTCATGTGATTTTTACTTTGTTTTTCCTTTCGATATATATGTATGTGCATAGTTTAGATATACAGTTGTATATACTAGATAAGTATACAAAGGAATTCATAGTTATACAAACATGTATTGGCCATATGCATATGAGTAAAGTAAGCAACATGAACTTTGTGATTTGTTGCCATTTAGTATAGACTAAGTCAGTCTATACAGTATGCTAAGCAAATGTCAAATAACTATGAAAATGACGTTTAAAAGACAAGCTGCATGAAAGTTTATTAAAAACTTTAAATGGATAAAAAATATTTTTAGAATTTTAAACATTTTGAAAATGTTTCTTAGTTTTCTATGGAAAGAGAAACTTCTGAAAGCCTGAGGCTGATTATTTTATTTGGCAAAAAGAAAATAAAAAAAAATATAAATTTTTAAGAAAAAAACTTTTTAAACGATTCAAAGCACACAGAATATCAATTGGTAAAATTAAGTGTTTAATTTTTTTTTTTTTTTTTTTTCATTTAATTAATACTCAATGGAAGATATTATGCATACCAATAACGTATTGCATTTACAGTTAACAGGGCAACTCTTATCTTAACAATTCAATTTAACATACCTTAACATATTATCTACTGCATTATACACATACTTAAGCCAACTATCTGATTTAAGGCTATGAAAACTTCATATGTCTTATGTATCTCTTGTATAGACTTGAAATTATTCCCATTCTGTTTAAATCTTAAAACAAAAGTGAATATCAATTAACTTTTTGAATAATTTTAATTAAAATTTAATACCTTTTCAGATCTAATGCTGGCCTTTTTTATAGCCAGATTAAATCTTTGCAAAATTTGAAACACTTTCCTACTTACTTAAGCAATGGCTTTCCTCCAGTACTTGCATATTCTATAACAACTTTCAATAGAATTTGAATCAATACTTGTGCATAAACATTTCATACGAAGTTAATGAGTAAACAAATATACAAACAAAATTATATTCACAGTAAAATAAATACGAACAATGCATGTAAATAGTGTTTAGAAAGCAAACAGACGTGGCAACAAGTGGTATGGAAAGAGAAAACATTTCTTTACCCTTTAAAAATAATTATTTCTACAAGTCGGTTTAAAATGTTGCAAGCTAGCGTTCGAATGTAGCACACATTTGTTTAAGTGTCTTTCAGTTTTGTTTGTTGCCACCGGT
Source organism: Sarcophaga bullata (assembly GCA_005959815.1). Lineage (NCBI taxonomy): Eukaryota > Metazoa > Arthropoda > Insecta > Diptera > Sarcophagidae > Sarcophaga > Sarcophaga bullata. Next base: position 67,222 of record QOCX01000442.1, read on the forward strand.
ATATCTTTATATACGCTCTAGTAGTTAGTGTGTTGTCTTATTAGACATATGGCCACGGTTCAAACCCCCACATCAGATATCTCCAACGAAACGAATCATGAAATAATATTTCTTGGGCGGCTGCCTATCAGCTGCCCTATATATTAGTAAGACCTTATCATCCTACTGAAAGAACGCAATGTGATGAATAAATTCAAGTTCACTGGCTTAGTAAAACTCCAAGCAAAGCCTATACATCAAAAGACAGTCGATTTCGAGCCGACTACACAGAGACGCCCATACGCAGACTACAGCTTGTCAAATTTTACATCGAGTTTTGGACCTTTACTTGTACAAAATCCAAGTGATCTTGAAACTGATAACAAACAACGACAAACAACGTCTGGTGTTAGCTGAATAGGCCCACATGAGATCCAAAAGATCTAATGCTTCCCAAAAAATTATATTGGTTTAGTGGGGACTTTGACCTTTCAGCGTCATCGATCGATATTTTATTGTATATCAACGGTGAACACTATATATGTGAGATGATTACCAAATTCTTTTCGCCTGAATTGCATGATCTGGCTGCCAATGATGTGAGGTTTCAAGAGAACAACATTAAGCTAATGCCACATTAGACATTCTGCACATTTCACGTGCAAGTGATATGAATTTATCATCCGCGATCATATAATATAACATCGTCCGATGCGTAAAAGCTACAAGGTAACTTTAAATCACACAAATAGCTGGCAAGAAGACAACTGTACATCAGAAATAGATTGGATACTGGATGCCAACATCGAGAGCCACCTATTTCCCTATTTGCAATTGGTCATTATAACCCTTTTTGTCAGGATTACAACCTGGCTTCTTCCATCATCCAGGTTGTATGTGTTAATTTTACCCATGAGTGTTGGGACCAACACCAACGACCGATTTATTAATCTCAGAGTTTTTGTTTGGAAATCTGTTGAGAGGTAGTCGCAGAAGAAATATTTTTTTTCACATTTCGTTTTGTTCGAAATGTTTGACCTGGGATTTGCACTCCAGAATACACTACCTACTAGACTTACGCTGACTTTATTTCAAATCTCTTACAAACTGAATATTTTAATAAAATTTATGATTTTAGTGCATCACTGCCCCTTCCAAAATTTACATTTCGAGACGCCTGTGTAAGTATTAAGTATGTCTGTCGTACATCTACTTAAATGGCTATTGTTCTGAATGTTTCCTACAAGGAAACATTATTAGAATTTGTCTTAAAATTCTAATTCAAGTCAACATTTGGTCAAATTTATTGTCTTAGCAGTATGCCCGGTTCGTCTCAACAATTGTTGTGATTTTAACACAAAGATTGAATGAAATTTAATTATAATTTTGTAAAACAGAGAAAGGATTTAAATTTTCAAACATAATTACATGTTAAATGTGTAAATGCTTTTAAGAATAAGAAAGTTTTAAAAGATCTTAATTTTGGTTTGAAGAAGAATTTACTCAAAATTTTTTGGTTAAAAGTTGGTGTTTGAATATCAATTGCCAACAGAGGAGGAGAGGTTAGTTAACAATATTAATACACGTATGGCAGGAGAAAGTTTTACCGATAATTATTGGGATTATTAAACTCTACATTTTAATTAATTTAAGAAACTCAAAGATATCATTTTTGATTTTACTTTACTCCTCTTAAAATATATGGCGTGAGAATTCATGTGACCAAAAAAAAATAGAATTGGAATGAAAATAAATTTTATAATTTCATAGGATATCAAGCACAAGGGCTGCTACTATATGCACTTAATTTTGTCTAAGCGAGCACAGCTTGTTGTCAAAAAGGTGACTTAACATATTGCTTGTAAAATAAATAGAACCGAGGACCTTAAAAGTTGTTGAGAGACTGGCATTCCATTCAAACAGAATGACAACTTCAAAAAGTGTGGAGCATTAAAACGACACTCATAGCTGTCACGTTAATTTTGATAGACACCACTTGAGCTTTTTAAAACGGAAAGAGATCGCTTTTGATAAAATACCTTACAAAGTCGAAGATAGTAATAGTAAGGGGAATAGGCACAATAGCATCCGTTACAGTGACAAAAGCTCTGTACACACAATTTGGGAAGGTAAAACGAGGAATAAATGTAGAATTAACGTAGAATTTGGTTGTGACTGAAGTCTTGGCGAAATTATCTGCGGTAGAGTTTGAAGAAACTTCTTACGACTTATGGCGCTCTGTGTTGCAGTGTTTAAGAGTTAAAGCTGGACTTAACTATTACATTTCCATTTGTGAGAAGAACAAAATTCTCTGAAATGGTGGAATATTCTAATATCGATTAGGGTGAAAGGTAAATTGACCTGAAGAACTCATACAGAACTCACATGAAATTCACATTGGATCCTACTTAACAGAGGAAGTTGTAAAATTTTTTGTAATGAATGAGAAAAGAATTTGGCAGCGACATGGCTGATGGGGCCAGTATAATATAACTGTTAAAATAGGATGTAAAGACAGTCGGAGACTCTTCTTAATCCCAAGGGTATAGTAAGAGCATAGAACCACCTTTTAGGGCCTTTCAGTTTTTCTTTGTTATGGCAATTATTTGTTTATAATCAATGTAAAGTTCACATTTAAACCTTTGGCCACTCATTTTTTTTTTATACGAGCGGCACCCAATTAATGGTTTTTAGTGCAGGGCTTTGTATTGAATCGGCTTGTAAGGAGAAAAAGAAAGGAAAGACATCTGCCGTAAGAGAGTTCATATAGAGATAGTAAACTAAAGAAAGAATTTTCATTGCAAAAAATATTGTGAACCTCTGAGCGTGCTTTATGGGACAGGTGAGGTAAGATTATAGTTTCACTTCTTACCACACCAATGTTGTGTGAGGTTATTTCATTCACTTATATACAATTGAAAGAAACTACAGTTTAAGTTGAACTTCAAGTGGGAGTTTTGAAAACATTTGCAAGGTCATGAGGAGTATCGTCGAAAGAAGAAAATTTTTTTTGGTCCTGCTTGTAGTTTGCACTTGGAACTTTTTGTCTAGTTGTTCAACACGAATCCTTGTGACAAGAACTATCGAGTGGCCCACCTATAGGTTTACATTTGAACTATTGGTTATTTGCAATCTGGCAATACTTATGTCATTTAATTCTGCCAGAAAATTCAGTATATTATCTCCGCTGAACGTAATGAATCGATTTACGCCTGAGCAACGTTGGAATTTATTGGAAATTTATTTTCAAAACAAAGAGAATTTGTGGGAAATTGCAAACAAAAAGTAAGGTAATCTCAGAAAATACATACGTTGTCTTACAGAAGCCAATGCACATATTACGAGTGACTGTTTTGTGCGGCTTGTGAAGCGGAGGCATTACCATTACGTTCAATGGTTCGTAATAATCGATTGTAATAATATAATAATAATCGTGGTAATCGATTTTTTTGTACCCGCTCTTCATGGTATTGATCTGAACGGTGTATGGTTTCAATAAGATGGTGACACATATCTTATGCCACAAACTATTGCGTCACACGTTTGATGGCCGTTAATTTGTAGATAAAAAAATGCGGATATCAAATGGCCGCCAAAAAGCTGCGATTTTGACAATGTTTGGCTATTTTCGATGGGGCGTCGTTAAAGAAAAGTGCTATGCCGACAATCTGGAGACAATGGAACATTTAAAGGCCAACATGCGTAATGCCACTGCCGAGATACTACACTATACACTCGACAAAAGTGCACGAAAATTGCTTCGATCGAATGGAGTACTGTGAGACCTGTTGCCGCAGCCATATGAATGAAATAATGTTCAAATCGTTGTTGTTTTATTGTATTTTTAAATTTAAACTTTTAAATGATCCACCCTTTACTTCATCTCCCTATTTGAATGTCCATTTTAAATTTGACTATTTGCCTTTAGTCCACAATAACTTCCAAAATTTTTGTAAGCATTTCAATA
>QOCX01000442.1:73004-86091 GCA_005959815.1 Sarcophaga bullata
AATACTGACAGTCAGTCGTATTTTATTTTTTTAGAAATTATTTTATTTCCATCCAATAAACATCTTGAATATTTTATTTGTTTTTTTTTTATTTTTTTTCTTTAAATAAAAACAAATCCTTTGAAAATGTCAATCGCCGCTGAAAGACTAAAATCATCTGTAAGTGAACAGAAGACAGAACATCGTGGTTCTTATCGTAAAAGTTCGAAAATCCAAGAAGAATTAGCCGCTCAAGAGAAAAAACATGAAGAAATGGAAAATTTAAGAAAACTTAAAGAGCTTATGCAGTTCATTGAGGATAGGGAAAATGCGCATGACGATGACAGAGATGTTAGTCAGCAGCCAAGTTATAGTAAATTCCAATTGCCATAGTAAGCATAAAATTATTAACAAACAATCACATTCATCACATTACAATAATATTCATTCATTCAATATTTTGATGAATTTTTTTAACGCATCAATTAAATGTAAACAAATACAAACAGCACCATCAAATGCCGCAATCGTTATAATGCCTGTAAAAAATTATACGAACAACGTTTCCAACATGAAATTGAACATTTAATTGCCCAACAGGCTACCGGCTATGAAGCGGCACGTTTAAATAGGTTTGTAATCGATTTTAAACGAAAATAATATTTTGCAATATTTATTTATGTATTCCCCTCTTATTCTCTTTTATTTCATTATTGTTTGACGGCTTCATCATACATTCATTAATTGTGTATAGACATTTATGCATCACTTCTATTTGGCCGCCTCTGCATAGTCTCAGTGAAATTACCCACACACAACGTTATTTTTTCAGTTTAACAAACAAAGAACGTCAACGTTTAAATTGGATTATGACCACTAATATTATATAACATCATACGCCATCCTTTTGTCTACCCATCAGCAATATAAACAATGTATGAATGAATGCCTACAAATATTTTATTTGTTGAGTATTTAAAAAGGCGTTAATTGTGGCGGAAATGGAGGCTGATTTAATTGAGTTTTTAATATGAAATTTAAATATACGCTGCTTTACAGAAACAATAACAATAGAATTCTGAATGATATCAATTGGAGCACGATCGCATGCATAATAACATAACTGGTCATTACAACCCTTCAGTTAGGATTACGGCCTAGCTTCTCACATCGCATATGTTGTGTGTGTATTAATTTTATACATGGGTGGCTGTGTGAATATTGTTGATGATAAAATATAATGTTTAAGTATTTCCTATCTGCTAATAACTTATCCTAAAATACAGATGGTAGGCAGGTCGAATTGCGGGTTCTGGCCGCTGATATATATGAACCGCATAGTCCCTTAATTTTCTCTAATCCACTGCAAATAGCGTACGATTTCATGTTGCGGCCATAAAATGTGAAATTACGTAATTATTATTCCATCTTAGTCTTCTCGGCTTATCAAACAACAGGCCAAATATGTCCAACAAAGCGGAAATATGAAAAAAATTCCTTGGGCGACTTCCTCTTAGCAGATTTCTGGCTCTGACGGTAAATAAAACTGCCGGAAATGTTTCTGAAAAAATCTGTGACGCGGAATCGATTTTAAACTAGAGGTTCCGCCACTTATGTATAAAATTAACACATGCAACATGAATGCTGTGAGAAGCTAGATCGTAATCCTGACCGAATGGTTGTATTGGTCAATTACGTCTGTATGTACGTAAATAGATTCTAGTTTAGTAACTACTTGAGTGTTTTCAAAAGGAAAAAACTCATCAGCAGGAATTAAAAGTCCCTCGAACATGAGAATTTTAAATTTTGTTGGTATTGTTTTAAATAAAAATTTAATGCGTTGGCAGCCCAATTAAATATCAATCACTCCGATTGTATACAAAAGCCAAGTATTTATGCACACATGTAAACAAATATCAAAGGCGGTAATATCAGATTTGTAGGCGATTTAAATTTGTAATAAATTTTGATTAAAAAAAGAAAGAAAAAAGAAAAGAACGCAACAAAGCTTTGATTTATCTTAAGCTTAACATTAAAAATGTAACAGTTTTACCCAAAAGGTGTCTTAATATTACATTTTAACAGCATCTGTTGATATATTACAATACTTTTGAAATATTTCATAAAACTGTAGCAGGAGTTGTACTTCAATATTTAATACACTCTACAGTGTCAAAGATTTGCTAAAAGGTGTTGTGAAAAGGAACTTTAAATTATAATTATGGATGATTTTAAAATTGTATACAAAAAAAAAAAAAAAAAAAAATGCTTTTCTAAACAAATTTTTGGCATTTAAAGATCGTATCACCTTTAATTGTATTATCTACAGTGTTCATGAACATCATTGTTTTCATACATGTTGCCTTAAATAAAAAAAAAATTAAAAAAAAATGCTTTCAGTGTGATAGTGGCAGCAACTGTTTTTTTATGGCATGTCATATGATATGATGAAAGAAAAATATAAATCATGTTAAATTATGATTTTATATCCTTTCACTCACTCATCCAATCATTCATTCAAGCAAATACTCTCTCTCTCTCGTTCTTTCGTTCGTTCATTCGTTTAGCTGTTCAGGCATAGGATCTGGTCATAATATTTTGCTTTACATACATAGCGTGTGTATAAGTAAAAAAAAATATTTTTGTTTTACACCAAAAATCTTGCATGAAATGATGGGCATGATGATGATGGTGATGTTGCTTGCTGATGCTAAACGACTGGATTTAAAACTTAAAAAAAGAAAAAAAAATTAAATCAAAAGCACTACTCTCAACAAACTTTTCATGGACATTTCAATACAGTTTTCATGCTCATGAAAAATGTTACAACAATTTCCCTTTTTATGTGAAATAAACGTCCTTAGTTTGACTTTTCAAAAAAAAAAAAAAAAAAAAAAAAAAAAAAAAAAAAAAAAAAAAAAATTGATTGAATATGCTTGAATTTAAAAAAAAAAGCCAAACATTAATGTCGGCATCAAATCAATTTTGCCTTTTCATATCAAAATATTGAAAGAAATGTGTGTCTGTGTGAAAATTAAACAAAATATTTTCAATGCTATGATGAAGTTTTTTTTTTTTTTATTCAAATAATAAAATTTTATTTTAAAATTTTAAATCATATGAGGAGTTTATACAGTATCAGTTGAATGAAAGATTTCAATTTGCATTCTTTATAGTCTTGAGATTTATTGTTCCAAGCAATCACATGGCACACGTCGAATATCTAATCCATTACGGTTGGCTGGATCTTCTATTGTCCCTTAAAGCAAAGCGACCATCAGAATATAGTGGAGTACATAGTGTCTTGCGAAAGCCTATGGAACAACTATTTCGTACGAACCTCAGACCTTCCATCAATAGTGGAGTACATAGTGGACACAGCCAATGGAATATTTTGAAGAGAATGTCTTGTGAGAGATTATGGAACAACTATTTCAGACCTTCCTTTATTATTTTTCCAAATAAACTCTGTTTGCTTTCCCAAGAACTACTAACGGACTAGGACTCCAAAAGTCGGCAAGGCGTCAAACGAAATTATATTTCGTCTAATGTAGCCTGAATACCGAATTAATTGAGACCAATTATGTACCACGATGTTGCCGTGGGCTAGTAGATAGGGTGTTGGCTTATTAGACGGTCAGACATCTCGAACAAAACGAAATATGAAAAAAAAATATTTCTTAGGCGACTTCCTATCACAGCAGATTTCTGGCAAAAACTCTGAGAATAAATAAAATTGCCATGAGAAATTTCTCAAAAAGCTGTCGTTCGGAGTCGACTTTAACCTGCATGCATAAAAATAAACTAACACAACATAAGTGGTGTAAGAAACTAGGCCGTAAGCCTGACTAAGTGATTACCTATGCATGTATGGGAATGTGGCAACCTATCCACGGGAATATAAGCAAATTATGAAACTGTAGCTATTGTAGTAAAGACAGACACAAAAATGGAATTAGTATTGCTGAACATAAGATTTTAGTTTTTTTTTTTTTTGTTTTTGTTCTTAGTGTCAGGATACAATTCTGCACGTAAAACGTTTCACATACGAGTACTGCATCTAACGCACGAATTTTTATTTTTTTTTTTTGCTTTGCATTATCTAATCAACTAGCCAATCGAATGGGAACAGATATGACATCCGAGGCAGACGAGTATTACAAAAATGTACGATTTTCGTAGACAAATCTCTTTATTTCCTTACAACGCATTCCGTAGAAATAGCGATAAAACAGCAACACACAAGTCACATGACGGTGATTTGAATGCTCACATATCATTACATTAAGCAATGTTGATAGTTTCTTAAGCATTTCAGAAATCTTAGAATTTCACAAGAATTCCCTTTGCGGTCGGCTACATATAAATCGTATAACAAAAGTATACGAATAGCAAATAATGGAAATTTTTTTATCAAAAAAAAAAAAAAAAAAAAAAAAAAATTGCTGAGTAATGTCTTTGCATTGGTAAATTATCCGCAACAATGAAGCTTACAAGGAGTGCGCATGAAAAAATTAAGCTTTACATAAACAAAGTTTTATGGTAAAATTCTGGCATTTGATATTTAAATTAAAATTATTAAACAATTACTGTACTGTTTACATTACACAATAATTAACATCCTCTTTTTAAATCAATTCAATACAGATGCTCTTTTCTATTACAAAAAAAAAAAAAAAAAATCAATAATTTATGCTTTAAGTTTTCAATTTTAATTTAAAATTCATTCTCATATTTATATTAAGCAAGTACAATTGTATACTTCCTACTTATTATATTATTATTTAAAGTTTCCGTTTCCGTTTTTTGTAATAATAATTACCAAAGCAAATGCTCGAAATTAAATTGCGAATAAAAATTTAAAAATGAAAATAATTTCTGCCATTATGCCTAATTAAATTAAATATTTAACATTATAATTAACGCACATAATCTTCGTTAATTTAATAACAATTATTTCACGTATTCTGTAGAGCTATTAACACACAAACCAATATTGCTATCACTGCGCGAGTATTCTAAGGAACAAGAAAATTATTTTCTAAGTATCTTTGGTTGTCATGACCATAATAAAATTTGTAATTAATATCTGGATTGTAATGAAAATTAAAATTTTAAGACGGTTTAAAAAGCGGAATATTTTAATTAAACGGCACACAAAATACAAATTTGCTATCGAATGTTTGTGTGTGCAATGTCGAAATATGAAAAACAAAAAATATTTCTTTCGTTACTTCCTCTCAGCAGCAGCAGATTTGTGTCAAAAGCACTAAAAGTAAATAAAATTACCATGAAAGATTATTCAGAAAAAAACCCGTCGTTCACAGGCGACTTTACACATGTAAGTGGTGTGAGAAGCTAGGTTGTAATCCTGACTGAAGGATTGGTAATGATCAATTATGTTATGTGTGTACGTAGCACCATGGCTTCTCATTAACGACAATAACTTTTGCTGAGTATTGAGAGCCACACTTATGCTATGCCTCTTAAAGCTCTCTTTAGTTTTGAGAATCTTATTTTAATTTAGAAAAAATTTCTATGTATCGCATTATAATTTGTTGCGACAAAATAAAAAAAAAATTAAATACACCCGAGTCACTACCTAGCAGCCTAAGCTGTTCAGTTAGTTAAGTAGGATTCAAAAATATTTTTTTTTATATTTCTCGAACCCTCCAAAGTTGTTTTATTTGACAAAAACTGTTCTGTTCTATTGGACTTTACGCAGAGATTTATTGATTACACAAACATTTCTGAACCAATGTCCAAAATTTAAACCTTATTGGAAAGGAGAGGAATGGGCCTTTCAAACGATATACAAACATATATTATTTGATTTAATTTGCTATGAGGTTTGATGAGGTAAACTTGCCAATTGAGAATTTTTTTCATAAATTTTCAAGTTTTTCCGTTCATAGTAGCAAACTTTAATTGAAAATACGAAATAAGTAATGAAATTCTGAAAGTGCATTATCTTGTGAAGAGAAGTGACATTTCGTTTGATCAAACCGGATAAAAATTTGTGTACTTATTATTTAAAGAGTCTAACAGTCGAGTTTGAAATTCTCGTTCATAAATTTTCAGAATTTTCGTGGGATTTTGATTGTTTATCGGAAAATGTGTCAATTTCACATTTGAGCGACTAACAGAAGAAGTTGGCCTATGTTTGCGCAAAGGGAAATAAAAATATTTGCAAAAAACACAAATATTAGCCGACTGCTGGTATGTATATCGTGCAAACATGAAATAGACACATATTGTGTTAAACAATCAAGATCCATTAAGAATTCTGAAAATTTTTGAACTGACAGTTCATTTGATAAGATGACATGTGTATAAAAAATATAACACAACTGTTTTACTATTTAAATCGTAACTACTGTAATTTTTGTCCGATTTGATCAAACCAAATATCAATCTTTTCACAAGATAATACACTTTCTGAATGTTATCATTTATCTTATACTTTTTAATTTAATTTTGCAATTACGAATAGCTAAACTGGAAAAAACCGAGAAAAAATCATATTTTTCAAGTTTACCCGATCAAATCTCTTAAGATATAAGTTTGAACAAAATGTTTATGTATACCGTTCTAAAGGTTAATCTCTCCGCTTTCGAAAATACTTTGGATTTTTAAAATAGGTGCAAACATATTTTGGTAATCAATGATTTTGTGTCGAAAAGATTAAAAAAAAAAAACAGTTTTTGTCAAATAAAACAAGTTTGGAGGGTAAGGGAAATATAAAAAAAATATTTTTGAGTTTTACTCAACCTAGTGAACAACTTAGACTATGAAATTACTTGCCGGTATTTTCACTGTCGCACCGTGTAATTTATACTTAAAATTTATTCAAGTTTCATTGCCATTGTAAAATTACTGTGGATAATTATAAAAAAAAAAAAATAAATTCCTTTTGACATTTACATCCTATTTGCCATTTTGCCGTTCCTTATAATTTCATATTAATTGCAAAAAGTCAAAAAGTTCTAAAGTATTTCAATGGAAAACAAAAGTTTTTTGGAAAATCAAAAGAAAGAGAAATAAAATTGCAAGAATTTCCTTTTATCTCTAATGAAAACTTCTCTAGGATTTTTCCTAAAAAAGAAAAAAATGCGTACACAGTAGCAACAGTAGCAGTGTTGTTTTACAATGAAGAAAACTTTGTTCCTCCTTATTATTATTATTTTTTTTTTTTTGTTTAAGCTAAGGACTTAAAATTACATGCTGCTTATAGTATAACAAAAGCATTCTCATAAAAATTTTGTACGCTAATATTTTCCTCTTCACTGTTCGTAGTCTTTATTGCCGCTGCAATTCATTTGCCGTTGTTGACACATGTCAACCATTTCTTTTTATTTGTTTTTCTTATATTGTGCATTTTATTAAAACAGAAAAAGAAAAGAGAAACAAAAAAAAAGTCCTTGTCTTCCTTTTATTCTTTTAAATGTCATGCATAATTACAGTTATTTGTTTAACACTGTTACCAAGTTTCTTATTCTTATGCTGCACAAGTATCGTATATTTAATGAATAGTTTTTTTTTTAGTAATTTTATTACCTTAATTATAAGCACGTTTACATTACTGTAAAATATAAATAAAAATATGCATGTAGATACATTATTACACTGCGCAGCAAAAATAAAACCACATCAATAAGTAATTTTTTGTATGTTGTTGTTATTATTGCTGGGTTTTCAATTGGAATCATCTTGCAGATTGAATTGTGCTTTAACTTTTGTTTCTCGCTTATCCGAGGTCTTTGAAAGCCAAACGAGTTTCCCCCTAATCATACTACTGGGAGGACTCTCTCCTACGTCAACGAAAGCAAGAGTGTACAGTATAGTAAGAGTGCGCAGTAGAATCCGAGACGGGCGCCTTTGCGTCACCCACACGAATTCTCCATTATCATTCTACCGCGGTGCAGTAAACGATCGACCAACACCATTGAGCAACCAAATGAAAGAGCTGCGAAAAACATGAGACGTGAGAGTGTGTAGAAGAATCAGAGGCAGTAGTTGGCGTTGCTAACAAAAGCTAGACCATTCGCAGAGGCAACATATTATGGATTTTTATATCGTGACTTGAACCTGCAACCATACAAAATTCAAGCTCTCTTGAAAGAAATAGATGGTAACAAAGACAAGGTTTACGGCAACTGCGCTTTATTTTCAGCGATGAGGTCCATGTCTGGCAGAATAAGCAAAAGTGACGACTTTTGGACGATGAAAATCTTCGTTAGGTTCAATGGCATTGCTGTTTGGCTTACATTTTGAGCTGGCGGTGAAAACGGGACACCACTGTCATCGATGATCACAAAAGGTTAATGATTACCAATTACTTTCTTGTCTGAATTGTGTGATCTAAACAACAAACACGACTCTACGCAACACATAAGACCATGCCACTTTGTATATTCTGCACCAATGACAACGTAACTTTATCTACGTCAGCACTTTGCATTTCGTCTTATTCTTATGACTAATTTTCATTTCGGTTCCAAAAAAATTCGTGTATAACTCGAAATATTTATTAAGTAAAGTCTAAACAATTATCCTAAAATAATGTTTCTAATAAACCTGTTGACCAGTGTCATGTTTATGCGTGTATTTGCTGAGACATTCATGCGAATTCGTACAATTTCTTAACATTATCGTATAATTTTATTGTTCTTTTGTTAAAGTTTTATTCAGTCATTCATTAAGTTTTTCTTTGTTTTTCTCTCTCTCACACAGTATTCAAGTTGCTGTGTGTGTGTGTGTGTACGTGTGTTTATATGTTAATATTTAATAACATATTTGCACGGCTGTAGAGTTTCCCTACCTAAATCGATAATTTCAAATTTCTTTGAAAAATTTTACAGGAAAAATCCAACACAAGGCGAGTATTTAAGAATGAAAGAGATTCCTTCAACTATCACATGCTTTTTCAATTTCAAATGAAATATACACACACACACACTTTAAATGAAATTTGCAATGATATGCCAATGTCCATGCACCAATACATACATACATAAATGGTCATTATAACCCTTCAGTCAGGATTACGGCCTAGCTTCTCACACCACTTATGTTGTGTGTTTTAATTGTATACATGATTGACGGGACCAACAGTTTAAGGTCAATTCCGAACTACAGATTTTTGAGAAACTTTTCATGGCAATTTTATTTACTCTCAGAGTTTTTGCTAGAAATCTGCGGAGAGGCAATCGCCGAAGAAATATTTTCTTCATATTTCGTTTTGATGTCTGACGGGGGATTTGAACCCTGGCGTTTCGTCTAATAAGCCAACGCACTACCTACTAGACCACGACGACTTCAATATTGGAGTTATTTTTCAAGGATGCCCAATTTGCCGGAGAAATTCTTAGCATACATGAACCAGAACATTTTTCAAGTGACGTTCATTAGGGATTTATTAACAGCCTGGTTAACCGAGTAAATCAAAAAAATTTTCACATAAAATTCCACCATCTTACAAGCTTTACGCCTTTTTCAATATACATCCATGATCTGCTTTTAGAAGTCTATACAGAAATCAATACCATTCTGTCCAGCATTTTCGAGGCATCGGTCTTGTTGGGAACCTCTGGATCTTTAGATCAGAAGTCTCTAATTGGAATTTTAAATTCAAATCCTCTATTCAGAAATTTATTAGGCATCATACAATTTATTCGATTGTATCTCTGTGTGCCCAGAATTGCAGCGTATCCATTATACATGTTGGATCAGGATTTAACTGCATTTAGCCATACTCTTACCAATTCAAACCTATGTTGCAAGAGAGTCGTAGGAGATTTAACTGAGTATGTGTTTGTTGCAGTGTAACAAAATGCACTAATGGTCAGACAGCTGACTGTATATCAGTCCGCAGTGCAATTGCGGCTTGTGAAGCAAACTTGGTTAAATCATTGTAATATAGAACCAGCACGTGATGGTGGGTCTTACCTCTTTTAATTCTGTTGCCTTTTCAGGAGAGTTTATGACTCAGAATAGCTGCCAAATAGTTTAGTAGTTTGAATAAGAATTGTTAAATACCATTAAGCATCATCAAATTAAAGGCAAATATCTTGGTGTAAAGCTTCCACTCCCTTTTACGAGGATTGATATTTAAACCTCCGGATGAACATCAATTATAGCATAAGCTTTGAGTTCTGGAAAGGATGCGCAATTCAAAAGAATATAAACAAATCTAGTAAAAGAAACTTGAACTTGAAAGATTCCTATATGTGTGTGCTCAAATTCAATACCAAAAAATCATGATTGAATCATAATTGATAGTAAAAGCCTTAACCTTGGATGCCCTTATTACTCTCGTAATTTCATTTTATTTAACAAAATTACTAAGAAGCTGAGCATTTGTTTATATGGTGTGCTCTACTCACTCACATGTGCATGACATATTTATTAATGAATTGCTGTAAATGAAACCATTATGACTGGGTGAAAAATTTTACAGTTAAAATGAAATATCATCAGCATAATTATTATTATTTACAAAAAAATATGCCTGGCATTTTATAACAAAACAAAATGAAAATGAAAAAAACGAATATTAAACCTTTAAATGGCTTCATATTATACGTACGAGATTAAAGAAACGTATGTTCATACTGAGATAAAAGTTAATTACAAACACTTAACAAATACATACACATGTACATGTACATACCTATGTATGTATATGGGTAATCCATGATATTAAATATTTGTAAGAAAAGTCATGTAACTTTAATCACAACAATGAAAGAAGAAATAAATTTTGAAATGAAAATTGAAAATAAGAAAACAAATTTAAATTCTTAAAAATTTATTAGAATAGCTGAAGATGCAGAAGACAACGCTACTGCATGAATAATAGAGTAGAAAATGAAATCAGAAAAGGATTACTTTGCTTGAAGCTTGTAGGATCTATTATGTGATAATTGCCTTCTACCAAACTTTTGAGAGAAGCTTAATTAAAACTCAGCTTAATGTCTCCTGAAAAAAAAGCAAACAAAAAAAGTTTTCAAAGTCCCTCTAAGTCTTACTAATACATAGGCTTTCAGCAACATCCTTAGTAATAAATATAGAAGAGCTACAATACCGTTGGCTATCTACTATTTCCATTTTTTCTAATGGTGAAAAAGATTCCCTCAAGCCTTTCTAGGCACATAAGATAGTGTGGAAGTCTAGTCCCACAGTCCTCGCTGACAAATAAATCAAAGTAAAATAATAAGGATTTCGTGTAAACTTCCTGGCAGCAAGCTGACCTACAAGGTGAAATAAATTATTGGCTACCGATTTATCATTCTTCTTCGATTGCCAATATCACTCGCCTGTGGGTTGTGATTGTTTTCTTGTAGAACTCAATTGGTGATATAAATAATAGGTCCTCACACCACTTATGTTGTGTGTATTAATTTTATACATGAGTGGCGGGACCTACAATTTAAACTCGAATCCAAACGACAGATTTTTGAGAACGTTTTTCATGCCAATTTTTTTTTGTTACTTACAATGTTTTTGCCAGTTTTTGAGCTGTGTTTTGAACCGTGGCCTCACGTCTAATAACCCAACACACAACCTAATAGACTACGACGACTACACAATTGTTGATATACGATACTGAATTGGAAATGAATTTGACATTACAATACAAGATAAAAATTTGAACGTCATGAACATATAAGTTCTATATCCAGGTCATATAAAGGGTGGCCCATTTAAAACTTTAAATTTAAAAAATGCGTTCTAAAATTTTGACAAATTTAATTTTTTGTTGTGAAGTACAATTGTTCCAATTAGAGACAACCACAGCTGGCCCTCACACTACCTCATTCGATCGGACTATATGTGGTTGTATCTGAGCAAAGGCATCATAAGCTTTGCTTTTCAAATGCATAACACTTTCCTTTAACGGCGCCACACAGAAAATTGTCTAACAGTGTCAAATAGCTGCTTCTTGGCGGCCAATTGACATCATCAATTCGTTTAATTAGACGGCCATCGAACGTTTGATTCAATAACTCGATTGTGACATGAGATGTCTGACAAGTTGCAGCATCCTGTTTAAACCAAACATTGTTCACATCAATACCATTAAGAACCATAAATGGTGCGATAGTTATCTTCATTGACTGTAATGATTGCGAAATCTTCAGTTTCAAAGAAAACCAAAAGCCGCATCAAGCACATACTCGTAATTGGTGCAATGCCTTCTGTAAGACCATGTGTGGGTTTTTTGAGCCCCAAATATGGCAATTTTACTTGTCGACCACCAAGATGAAATGACATTCTAATAAATGCCAACGTTGCTCAAGCATAAATCGATTCATTACGTTCAGTGGAGATAATGGACTGTAATTTCTGACAGAATAAAATGACATAAGTATTGCCAGATTCGAAATAACCAATGGTTTAAATTTAAACCGATAGATGGGTCACTCAATGCAAATTTTTTTCGTAGAATTTGTCTATAATATTTAACCTTTACGCTGAAGGCTTTAATATTGTTACAAAAATGGTGTAATGGAAATGGTGCTACTAAAACAAAACAATGAACTTGTTTACTTGATTAGCAAATAAACACAAAAAAAAATATCAGTATAACGAATAAGCGATAAACAGGGAAACAAATAAGCAACAACAACACTACAAGAACAAACGTAAACAACATACACTAACAACAAACAAATAAGCATGCATGAATATAAACAACGATGTTTACATGCAGAGAATTCTCGTGAAAGCGAAGACCAGAACCTTCACCTACGAGAACATTCATCAGACTGTTTATGTCGCTATATAAATGACAAGGTAAAGCATGCAATGTCGGAGTAGAAGTTCAGTCAGTCTTGTGTGAAGACGTGTTGCGTGTGAAGTAAACCAATTGTGGTTTGAAGATCTCCGTTACAAAGATCTACAAAAAAAAAATTGTGTAGTAATTGTTATTGTTTATCGCCAAAGGAATAACAAATAAAGCAATTGTTGTCGTTAGAATAAGTTGTGAACAGTGGCACACAAAATTGTACGAATAATAAAGAATTTAATTCAAATTAAATATAAAATTTATTTTTATTTTTATTTGCAATCTACTAGCTTATACGTATTCAAACGTTTTTAAAAG
>QOCX01000442.1:86109-112438 GCA_005959815.1 Sarcophaga bullata
GATTAATCGTTTAATATTTTTATTGAAAGTAATTATTTTCTATTTATTTCGATTTTTCTTTTCTTTTTTTTTTAATGGATATAACATAATAAATGTTAATAATAAATGTAAATGTTATTTATTTTAATAGCATCATATTATTATTAAAATTAGTTCTTGAATAAAAAAAAAACACTCTTATGCTCTTGCATACATACACATTTGTTTACATTATATTCAGCAAATAATTATGCAAACATTATATTTGATTGTAACAAATTAAACATTAATTATTGCGGGAAAAAAAATCAAAGGATTTAAATAAGAAAAAAACAAGGATACCATCCATCGAACGTATATGAATGATTGTAATTAAGTTCAGGTGTATTACGACAGCATTTGCTCCGTATAGTGGCACAGTAGCCATGTAAGCAGAAGACCTTAACAATACTTCTATATTCTTCATATTTGTTGTCTTCCATTTTGTAATTGCTAGGTTCCTTTATTTCCAGTTCGAGTTAAGTTATTTTGATTTTAATTCCAGTAACTTGGTCAAAGTATAGGCTGGCCAATTCCCCCTTCTTTTAACCTTATGATTCCAGTCAGTTATCATCTTGGATTTATCGTCCTTAAGGTCTTTTCAGTACATGTTACGATTAACGTATATCCATTCGTTGCCAAAGATATCGTCTATAGTCAACGGTTAACAGAAACTATTTTTCACCTTTTCCTCATGAATCCCTTATGTGTTGTTCCCAACATCGAGGAATTCTTAGAACAATATTTGTGTGAATATGGAAATTTTCTTCTTCTTATTAAATGGCTCTGATGGCAGCTCATAATTTTCTTCTTCCAATTAAATGGCTCTGATGGCAGCTCATAGCCCTTTTTTTTTAATGTTGCCATGACAGTGGAGTTTCCGAATGCCTTCAGTGACCGGAAGTTCTTGAAATAATTTTTCCTGAAAATCATTACTGCAATGAATGAATTGCTCGTTCAGATCCATGTCGGTCCAGTTGAGGTCACAAGAATTTTGTTATCGTTTTCCTGTACGAGTATATTCAAAAAAGGCTTTATCACATCGCCTGACCAATATTTGCACCATAGAGTTGTGTGCTCACTAAGGACCATTCAGATCCGAAATACGATCTTCCGGGGCCACACCTACAGCTTTTTGTTTTTTTTTTTTTGTTATTGATTTCACTTTGCTTCATTGAACAATTTGCAGTCGATTTCCATAACCTGCTGGTTTGAGCTCTTGCTGAATTTTATACGCATGCAAATGGAGGTGTTTCATGAAATTTAAAGTCTTTGAGAACGATGGAAAATTTATATTTGAGGGCATTTGACGGCATTCTGATGATAGTATTAAACGAAGAATAGTCTGAATATACGACATAATATATGGAAACGTAATACTTCGATAAGACAGCGCTTTACCCCATGCTTCAACATTAGCTGAAAATTATTTCTGAAGCGTCAGTTCTTTTGATCGATATGTGGAGATTTACTTTAAGACGGGGAATCCCAAATATGTTCAGGTCGTTCCAAAGCCCAATGGATGAAAATCAGTAAGTTATCAAATTTAAGGGCCAAATTTAACGCATTTTTAAAAGATACGTTAATACGTTACGTTTTTTGACATGATGCCAGTTGTGGTATGTTCACTTCTTAAATTGTAGGGTATCGGAGAAAATCAACCAAATTATTTTTAAATAAAATATCTTCACATAAGTATGGTTAATTATAATTTTTATTCAATTAAATAATTTCAGATTATTCAATTAAACAATATAAAAAAAATAACTCATGTGTTGTTTAACTGTATTAAATAAAAAAAATAAAGAAAAATTAATACGTTATGTTAATTTTTAACTTTAAAAACATATTTAATTCTCGAAATAGTATGATAATGTGAAAACCATTTCATTATTACAATTTTCCTCTCTTTTCTTCTTTTACATTGAGAGAAAGAAAAAAAAACGAAATTATTTTTCCACGTATAATATTTAAAATTTGTGGTTGCTGTAGTGGCCGTACACGTGGAAAATATTTGTAATCAATAATCTACATATTGGCGGTAGGAAACACATACAAATGAATATCAACATTGCGGTTTCCTTAAAAGCCACGGTGTACCATTTATTACGAAAATGGCTGGCGAGGGTTATGCAACAGTGGGTACTTTATAAGAGAGAAATGTCGGAGAGAAAACAAAAATAGCTCTCATTTAAGCATTAACGGCGCTATACGTTAATTTACGTCTGCATCCGTCAGCATGCGTTATGATGCGTCATAGTATTTATATTCCTATTTTCTCTATTCAATGTAAGATTTTCTTCTACATGTAAAGAATTCTCACAACATAATATTTTCATAACATATTTCCCATAGCAGTCGTAACTTTAACACTACTTGTAAGAGTTATTAGATGTCACAGCATAAGTATTGCTGTCCGCTAATCAGCATCATGCGTCCAGGACAAACTAAGAAAATCTATTATGTAGCCCTAAGCATAAATTTACTTAAAAAACGTTATTATGCCACCCTTCCGCTTTCTATTCCTATTTCTTCTATTCAATGTAAGATTTTCCATGTAAAGAGTTCTTACAATATAATATTCTCTAAACATATTTACCATACTAGTTCTTACTTTAATACTGCCTGTAAAAGCTATTACAGGTCACAGCATAATTATTACCGTCCGTCAACAGGCGTTGATGTACCTCAGTATGCGTCATCATGCGTCTTGGTTCAGACTATATACATATGTTATGCAGATTTTCAATAGTTTAAAACATAGGCTTATTCAAAAGTTTCAGAAGCTTTAAACACCGGAAACATCATGCAACTCTATCAATATTTTTTCTTTTTTAATTCCTTTTTCCTTACTTCAATGTTAGATTTTCTTCTACATGCAAAGTATTCTTATGAAATAATAGTCTCAGAACACATTCACCATAGTAGCTCTTACATTAGCTCTTAATTGTATAATATATTACATGTCCGTCAACATACGTTGATGTACGTCAGCCTACGTCATCGTGCATACTAGGTATAATATGCAGATTTTCAATAATTTTAAGCCTACATTTTTGAGTAAAAATAGAAGCCTTAAACACAGAAAACATTTTCATGCCACTCCGTTTTTTCGTTTTCTGTTTTCATTCCTTTTTCCTCTCTTCGATGTAAGATTTCCTTCTTCATGTAAAGAATTCTCATAACAGCCCTAAAGGCGATTGTCCCCGTGAGATACGTTTTACTACAATCATTTCAAAGTAGTCATGAAATACATTCATGTATACACGTACATATGTATGTATGTAAAATTAATTTTATGATATGACCAGCCCAGTTACACGATTACATGTATTTCAGTTTCATGTTGCTTATTAAACCCCAATACCTTTGGCAAATAAGGCAAAACCAAATGGGAAAATTTTGCTAATTTTATCCAAGGAACCTATGAACTCACAAACACCAATACATGTCCCCATTTATGTATACAAACGTAATATAGTTGTATACTAATAGTTAATTGTCTTTGGATCGTTGAGCATTAATATTGTATAGCAGCATAGCATACATGTTGGAACATTACCGACAGTAAAGGAGAATGTTAATGAATGCAACCATTTCAGCAGATGTTTGTAAGGCATTGCAAGTGCACTTTATATTTGTGAATGTGTGAGTGTGGTTAAGTGGAAGTGTTCAGAGACAAAGAGTCTATGCGGAGTCAATTCAATGTTAATAGCTTACATTGACAAATTGTAAACACCTGCCTTCCTATTGCTATCGCTAACCTACATATACAAAGGATTCATACACACTATAATAGAGAATGTGTATTGAAATACGTTCGCCTACACAAATACTCACATAGCATACATACCTGTACAATACAAAAGTCACTTACGATTTTGCACATTTGCATTAAAGTCTAATGAATAATAAAATTCTAAGACAGTGGGCGTTCTTATATTCGAAGAAAATGACTTGAAGGATGATACAACATGAATTAAAATCAAGAAATTGTTTTCGTTTCGAATGAAAAAAGTAAATCAGAACGATTTATTAAATTAAACGCTCTTTAATACATTTTTATTATTTGATTAATTCTGGGAACACGTTTTGCAAGGAAGAACGATGTCTAAGTGTTAAGAGTTTTTCAAAAACCACTTTCTTCCCATTAGAAAGTCCCAAATTACACTCGTTACAGACGACGCTTGACTGTAAGTTGCATCACTCGCATTCACTGGCAATTTAATAAAGAAATTATTATTAAATTATTAAAGAAATTATATTTTGAACTGCTGTTTGCTTACTAAAATAAATTTTTACGAAAATCTCACTTCTTTAAAGTCAAACGTAAAATGCGTCAATATGCGTCTATATGCGTTAACATGCGTTAACATGCGTTGACATGCGTTGAGGTTCATGAGGCTTTACTAAGGCAATTATTTAACGAAATTATCATAAAAATCAATTTTTCTATGATTATAGGCCACGTTTATTCTGGAAATATCTAGTGATGCTATGATAAATTTGTATTATTGTAACATTACACAGAAAATGCGTTATGGTCTCCTCTTTACTCCTGCACACTTTACTTGTGAAAATATCTTTTAAAATTTCGAAGACCATTACCAGATTTAGAAGTAAGGTCCCAGCTTCTCTATTTAAATGCTTAAAACGCATATGATGGACGTACTATTATTTGCATGATTTGTTTTTGTGTTCCACTGTCCTGTTTAATATTTGAATATATACAAATACACACTCATAAGTGTAATTATCTTCAATGTTGCATTCACTTCAGTTAACAAATAAATACATTTTAATGTCAAATACATTACGCTTTTATAAAAAAAAAAAATCACGCGGTCAGTAAAACTCATATTGCGCTGATATAACATCGTTGTAATATCCACCACCGTTCCTCTGAATCACATTCTAAATGACCAATTCCCGTACATAGGTAGGTAGGTTAGAGTGGTAGCCTTGATGTCAAAAGCTCTTTTGAGCACGCATAGCGGCCCGTTGTGACGCCACAGGTGAACGCAGCCTCTGTACTGACCAAGTTCTCCAAAGTCAGGGGAGAAGAAGTTGGTCAGCGCAAGGGCTGCATAATTTCCATACATAAATCAGGCAGAGTTATGTTAGCTTTGAGGACCGCCGCAGTTTGTAACTGATCTCCATACAAACTCCAACAGAAAATATCTAACAAAGTCACTTCGCACGGGCAGTTTACATCACTTCTACGTGAGTATCCAATATTTCACAAACTGTGTGGCTCGTAGGGCAATCATGTTGAAACCACATGTCATTAGATCCACCGTTAACTGTAATAGTCTGGCCAACATCGTTCTGAAAGAAATATGAACCGATTCGCTGAACTGCTTCAAAAACATCTCGTTGTCTACGATCGTTAACTTTCAGTTCTTGGGTCTTTTAAATTTTGTACGGGTTCAGACGCAAATCACGATGCAAAATTATGATCCATGAAAGATAGAGTTCTTGAAAGCGACGGGAAATCGAGAGCCTGGAGGGTGGTGATGTTTTCAGCTGACGTTCGGATAATGGTCGATCCTATATTAAGCCAGAGGATTCGAATTTATCCACCACATTGTGTGTATAGTCCTCTCGATACCACAAACGTGACTGAGTGAATGACATATAATTTGGCAGATGTGGCTACCGCTATCGAATGTCAAAGTTAGCAAGTCTATGTTGGAAGATCTGATAGGAGAGAGTTTGGGCATTGATATCAGCCAACAACATACTGCCATTTAAAGCAATTATTTAAGTATTCCCCAGAAAATACTTGCCCATGCTTCAATGAAATTAACAATGAAAACAATACAAAAAAATTAAACGAAACGTAAAACGACGTGAATATCAATTTGAAACATTAAAATTTAAAATTATTAAATTAATGTTGATTCCAATACAATAACGAACAAAAGAAAACAAAAACAAAAATGATTATAATTAAAGCACAACCACACACGCTATTCAAACTTCAAACTTAACTTAATTAAATACAATTCAAATGCAATTGAAATTCAAACATTTTCTATTTTGTTATTAATGTTGTTATTTGTTATTGTTGTTATTTGTTATTGTTGTTTTTGTTATTAATGTTGTTATTTGTTATTGTTGTTATTTGTTAACACAATAATGGATTCTCTTGTTGCAATTAGCTTTTGTTTAAATTTTTGCCCATTTTGCATAAATTTTGTTTTTTTTTTTTTTGCATGATTCCCCCTGATGTATGTTAACTTGAAGGATTGTTGTGCATTGTTGTTGTGTATTGTTGTTGTTGTGTATTGTTGTTGTGTAATTAGTATTTTAACAAACTAATAATATGAATAATTTATTTGTTTATTGGCTAGTTTTGATACTAAAAATGAAAACAAATTTTATTTTCTTTTTGTTTTTTTTTTTTTCTTTTTCTTACTAAAAATTTTAAAATAATTTTACTTGGAAAAAACCATGGCATTTCTCTTATTTTTAAGTCTTAAATTAAATCATTCAGTATTTAAATTGCAGTATTTTTCAAAAAGATTTCCTAGAATTTTTATCATAAATATTAGCCGTAGCCTGGTAGGTAGGGTGTTGGCTTATTAGATGTTAGGCCACGGTTCAATTCTCAGCAGGTTTCTGATAAAAACCCTGAGAACAAATAAAATTGGCATGAAAAGCCTGTTGCTCGAAGTTGACTTTAAATTTTTGGTCACGCCATTCATGTATAAAATTAGACCCACAAACAACATTGTGTGTGAAGTTAGGTTGTAATTCTGACTAGCTTCCATTAATAGGATGTATAATGGAAAGCTAATGTCATGCGATAACTACATGCGACAACAAACAACTCATTACAACACTGATTGCTTAGAACCGAACAAAGTTAGATTATTTTAGACACTACAAGCATTGAAAATCCATAAATCTTCCACACTTGGATTCCTAAACATGAGCCGTAGGGCTCATAAAAGCGGAATTACAGTGCATTGCTATCTAAGCAAATAGGATAGGACCCAACTACCTATGTACCTGGTACCTAATGCTGTGCAAGAAACTTCCGCGCCCATTGAGATAATTTCTCAGTGATATTACACGACAAGAGCTGTAACATAGGATCACACTTTTAAAGCAAACATTGTAGACACATAGACTTCCATTGTTCCCAAACGCCAGTAAATTTAATCGCTATCTGGTAACTTTTCCCTGTTTGAAATAACGGATAGCAAGAACAGACGAAGTACACTTTTTCATCGCGATATTATTGCAGCACTTACGAAAGTCATTTTACATGAGCTTCATAAGTATTCTCATTGTACGTGAGACCATTTGGTAAGAGTATTACGGAATCCTTAGGATATATCCATCATATATTCTATATTCGGCGTATTTGCGCCTTATGCATTATAAATTGCAAAAGCTATGGCTTGCAGAATACATCGTTCGTTCGTATTAAGTAGTTTCCATTGAGCACTGCTTTGGTACAAAACTAAAACAGACTTCCAACTTCCCATTATTTAGATTCGTCCATGAAGGCTTCCATTTAATATCCTTTGTGATGGTAAAATACAAGCAATGAGTGATAAGCTTTAAGACCACAATAGACTTGTTTTTCTCAGGCTTTATTTGAAACAGTCATGTGCTTGAGTGGATCTGCTTTATAGGCTCATAATCCATATGTAAAACCCTCTTCCTCTAAGATTTGTTTCTGTCCTTTTCCAAGTAGACAGGTTCTAATCTACATTCCATAAATGCCACTCTCTGAGTTTTTGGCAGAAATCTGCTGAGAGTAAGTCACCGATGATATATTTTTTCATACTTCGTTTTGTTCGAGATGTCTGTCTGACCAAGGGTTTGAAACGCAGTCTCACAGCTAATAAGCCAACACACTGCCTTCTAGGCTGCGGTGATTAGTGTCTCAAGGCGCTTCCTAAATTTAAATAAAACAAAGTACGTGTGATATCATCGTATGATATATCATCATCATGTGATTTCAATTATTTGAGTTTCCCAGGAATTTTTTAATCTTAGGAGCACAGCAAGAAATATCTCCAGTTTATTATTCTAACTCCTCTGGACTTCACATTACAATTCCATGTAAATTTCTAGTGTTGATAAACATTCAAAGACCATTTCAAATTTCTTTTTTTTTTTCTTTTTTGGGAAACTTTTTATCAAGAAAAATTCATTTTATACCTAAAAGTTTAACTTTTCTTTCCTTTGAGCCACTTTAACCATCAACTACTGAACCAAATAAACTAAAATAATCTCTGAATGTAATGCCAAATGAAAAAAAAACTTTTCCTATTTGAAACGTTTAAGCAACTTTAAACGGAGTTCACAACTACTGACAACGTACGTGTATACTCGTCTTATACAAACAACACTTAGTTCAAAACCGTTTAAAACTTCATTTAAAAAATTGAAAAGATTTCTCTTGTACTCATAATCAACCATAGTATGTGATGCCAATCCATTTTATATGTATTGAATGGCATTTTAACCAAGAATTAAATACCGTTAAAGCGTTGGTAAAAAAAAAAATAAAAAATCACAATCTTAAAATTGTATTGCGAGAATTAATGAAATTTCGCCAAACCGATATTGGTATTGGCAGTATGTGTGTGTAGATGACGGTCAACTAATAGGGTTTAAAGGAAATATTTCCAATTTATATAGAAAGGCACTTGTGTTCACATTTTAAATCAACACCAAACAAGAGAGAAAATAATAGGCGGTTATGTCAGGCTATAAAGATAAGCTACTACGAAGAGAAATCGACATCCGGTTTTACATTGAAAACAAACTCACAAAGCGTTTATTTTCGAATTTGATTTACCATTGAGCTGGTATGGAAAATAAAAACAATTCAGCCATCTTACAGACCGAAAGTTGAATTTTTAATATCTTGAGTGCAGCAAAAGAGCTCTGTCTTCCTATTAAAACCTGGTTAGAACAGATGAAACTATCACTTACAATATTGGAAATAAAAAGATGAAAAATTACTCGAAATCATCTGACTTGTAGCAGATTTCAGGCACAAAATTCTGAATTTTCTCAAAAATCTATCGTTCGTTGTCGATTTTAAACTGTAAATCCTACAACTCATGGATAAAACTAGGTTGTAATCCTAACCTAGATATTCCATACTGCTGTGATCTTACAATCTACCGTAATGCACTAAATTTATAGAGGATACCAGTCGTATTACCCCGACAAACTTCAAGACAAATACCAGTCTCCAGATGCTACTATTGCCTTGAACTATTACTCTTTAAGTCTACTGTGCCCCTTTCACCAAGAGGATCCGATCTGATGCATGACTCGAATTTCTTAGTCGCCGTAGTCTAGTAGCTAGTGTGTTGGCTTATTATACGTGAGGTCAAAACCGGTTCAAACTCCAGAAGACTGCCTCTCAGTAGATTACTGGCAAAAACTCGGAAAGAAAATTAAATTGCTATGAAGTTCGGAGTTGCCTTTAAACTGTAGGTTTAGCCACTCACATATAAGATTAATTCACACAACAGAAGTGCTGTGAGAAACTAGGTCGTATTCCGTACTGAAGGGTTGTAATAAGCATGTATGCATGTATGTATTGAATTTCCACCTGTTTACCTGTTATAATTACGCAAAACAGAATTTACTCTCTTTAGCATTCTGTCTTCATCTTCTCGTTCTCGCTGGGATTTAGCTTCAACAGAAAGGTTGTGGTCCCACGAAAGCATTGTTGTGATCTAGAATCCAACAGCTGGCGGCCTTTGCAAGTTCTAGAATGATAGTGAGACACCCTGTTCTTGACTATAAACAACTTCATCCGTGAAAACGAATTGACTTATTGAGTTGGTTGTGGTAAACAATCATCAAATGAAGGGCTTTCTGGATTGATTAGCTAAAGGCATGTTGAAGCTTCTTGGATTTGAAAATTTCAATTTCGAAGCTGAAATGCTTGTGCAAAGTTCAGGGGTTTCGTAGCAAACTACTTTGAATTACCAATTTTTTTCATTTTATTTTTACTTAAATATTTATAAATTGTTGTTGTTTTAGTTGTATTTAACCATAGTTTGATGATTATGCTTGTCTTAGTCAAGCACTTTAGCTTCGAAGCCATTCCGATTTCAATCATATTCGCTGCCACATGCATCAAATATTCCCGCCTGGCACAATATTAAATCATATTTGTAGACTACAAATATTCATTGATTCGATTATATTTACTTGGCTCAGATATAGTACAAAAAAACTGGAGAAACTAAAGATCTGGAAATCCCAATATATTGACCAATATTGACCATCTACAAAGGCTTCATAGCATATGTAGTGGATTTCAAATATCTTGTTCAATATATTTGCAATAAATGGAAAGGAATTTTTTTTGCTATAAAATTTATACAAATACATGTAATTGGAATTATTTAAAAATAAATAAAAAAATAAACAAATACATTTACATATGCACACACATACAATATATTGTCGAAATGCCTGTAAATGCCTAGCCAAAGTGTTTGTATATTTGTGGGATGAAAATATTTGCAACACTTGTATACGTTTAAATACATACATGATGAATACACCAGTAGTATTATTGCATGTGTGTGTATGCGTGTGTGTGTCTGTGTAAGTTAGTAATAGTAGGTTGAAATGCATTTCATATACATATTCACTAATACACTTAAAATTTCTTTGAAAATTTTAAACTTTTTTCATGCAAAATAAATTCGATTATAATTATGGTTATGGGTGTATGTGCTTTCACACATACATATAGAAAATAATACTTGTTTTTGTTACTTGTAAATATTTGTATATGTGTATGCATCAAATATGTAAATGTGGTGTATGGGATGGACGTAGAAGAGATTAACACAAAAACGATTGTTTGCTATGAGTGGGTTATGGGTATGATATAAAAGAGGATTGTTCTTTTTATTTTAATAATTCAGATTAATTATTGATTAAATTAAATTAAATTTGATTAAAAATGAAGCACAATTGTTTGTTTAAATATTTCAAATTTATTGTTATTCGTACAGTTTGTCTTACCAATTCCCAATGGACCACCATAAACAACCATGCTTGATTGCTTATTTGGCTCTCGAGCAGTAGGCAACTGCAACCACATGGTGTCCAAATCATCCCATTCAAGCCGAACGAGTATCAAAAGTATTCACTATTATAGGGCTGACCAGTGTAACATTGTTCTCAAGCAGAAATGAACCATAATCTACACCAAACAGAGACTTTTTCCTAGACGTGAGGCCAAGTTTCAAACCCCAGGTCAGACATCTTCAACAAAACAAAATACATGCATAACACATAATTGGCCATTGCAAGCCTTCAATCAGGATTATGGCCGAGCGTCTCACACCTTTTATGTTGTGTGTGATTTTTTTATACATGAGTGGCGGGACCTACAGTTTAAAGTCGACTCCGAACGACAGATTTTTGAGAAACTTTTCATGGCAATTTTATTTACTTTCAGAGTTTTTGCCAGAAATCTGCTGAGAGAGGAAGGAAGCCGCCGAAGAAATATTTTTTTCTTATTTCGCTTTTGATGCCTGACCGGGGATTCGAATCCTGGCCTTTCGTCTAATAAGCCAACACACTACCTACGTCTAGTAGTACGGCGACGAAACAAATCTTTCGTTCGGAGTCGACTTAAAACTGTAGGTTCCCCCACTCGCGTATAATATTAAAACACACACACAACATGGGAGGTTGTAATTCTGACTAAGGAGTTGTTATTTGTCACCACAATCTAATAGGTAGACGGTTAACTTATTGGACACGAGGCCGAGGTTCAAACCCCAGAACAGACATCACGAACAAAAAAAGTATGGAAAAATATTTCTTCACAATTTCCTCTCAACAATCTGCTAAGAAAGTTGCCAATGAAAAAATCTTTTGTTAGGAGATCGTTGATGCGACTAACCTAGCTAAAGGGTTGTAGTGCCCCATAAGCTAAGTCAAGTAATTAAAGACATTTACCACCGTGAAAACGTTGAACCAATTTTTCCAATTTAGGTATTCTGAATACTTATGCGAATATTTAAACAAATTGAAGTTATTTTTAGCCTTAAAAAGTCTACTAACAAATTGGTTCTTTGAATACTCTAAAGGATGGTTTACCCTTAAATTTCCTCACACATAGCCTGCATGAGAAATCGAACAGCGAACAATCATTTTAAAATTTTTCTAAACGGTATAAATTTCCAATTGTGTACAGTTTTTTAACAACAAACAAATTTTCGACTAAAAACACCACCCAGTACCGCCCCCTTATTCACAGAAATTAAAGAATACTGCATAACAGGCTTAGCATTAGTGGAGTACTATTGTATACGCGTAAGCAGTGTAGTCGTAACTATTTTTCATAGGAAAAGAAAATACCCTCAAACGAAAAATGCAACGCCAACTAATGAAATTAATGAATTGTATATGTGTATGTGTGTATATGCCGTTATCGTTGCCATTTCCTGCAAATTCAGTTTGTAGTGTTAACGTTGGATGGATGTTAGCCAAGACTTTGCAAAAACGATGCGTTAAGAGATGAAAGTGAAAATCAATTGAGAAAAGGATTTAATTAGCACATTGCATATGATGTTAGCTGGTTGCTTAGCTGCTTGATTACTTGGTTTAGTTGATTGGTAATGATTGAGATTGTTGTTGATGGAATGGAAATATTTGTAGGGAGGTGGATATGTCTTGTTTAAATGAAGTTTGTAACACACATGCGTTACACCCATATACATACATACGTTCTAACTGCTATTGGCAGTAAATACTAACGGCTTGGAATATTGAATGCATGGATGTATGCAGTTACAATTTGATAACTATTAAAGAATGTGTGTATGTGTGTATAAGTACGTATGTATGTAACTGTGCCAATGAGTATTGCATTAATTGCACGTTTATTATGTAATTAGTAATCATTAATAAACTTCTGAATTTTTAATTAACTTGTTAGTCTTAATAAAACCGTTTAAGACAATCGGAATCAAAACTAGATTATGGTTGTAAACAAGAAATAACGCTTTACATTGTAAGAAAAAAAAATGCCTACTTTTAAGAGCTTATTATAAAGAGTTAATGTTTGCACTGTAGACGATTGCCTATTCAAGGAATTCATAAAATTTTTTATCGATGAACTTAAACGAGTTTTTTTTTTTTTTTTTTTTTTTTTTTTTTTTTTTTTTTTGTTTTAAATCATTCTTTTGATGTATCTAAGGCTTGAGTATCTAAGCGCTTAACAATCGTCATCTCCAGACTGGTATTTAACAACTCTTAGTAAATAATGATAATGTGATGAGAAAATCTTTGCTTCAAACGTCTCTCCTTTGACAATTTGATAACTTCAATTAGTATTTCAATGTAAACACGCCCAACGAATTATCTCTGCCAGTACCGTAGATTTGATTCTTTTTTTTATTATCCTGGTCTTTTTTGTCGGGTAAAGGTCTAACCTTAGCAATCGAGGTTGTACACCGATCACTCTTTGTGCTCCACCCATTTGTATTCGCAACTGTGTATCCTATTTTCCCTTGTGTTATTATCTTCAACGAAATTCAATTACAACGTGTGTATAAGTATATGGATCGGCTGTGCATGCGAATTTATAGTGCGTTAGTAAGACTGGTTAATTTAGAATGTCGTGGATACCATTTTGAGGGGCTTCCAGCAGTTACATCCTAGACACTGGTTGTAATTGGTCATTACAATCCTTCCGTCGGGTTCTACCCGTCAGGCTTTTTTTTTTTTTTTTGAGAATTTTTTCAAGGCAGTTTTATTTACTCTCAGAGTTTTTGCCAGGAATTTTCTGACAGATAGTCGACCAAAATTATGTTTATATATTCCATTTTGTTCGAGATATCTAGGCTAGGGTTTGAACCATGGCCTAACGTCTAATGAGCCAACTCTTTGACTACTACACTACGACCACTTATGGCACTGATAATAGTGCTATCAATACCAGTTGTCAGCCACGAGGCAGGATAAAGAGGGAATTTCTAATGCCTATACAATTATTATGAAAAAAACTCATTTCTGAAGCAATATTTTAATTATTATGCCACAAAATTCACGCAGTATGTGCAGAGCTGAGGTCCAATAAAATGAATGCAATAACGATTTTAATATTTTGAAATTGCATATGTATTGTGTGTATACCAATACATAAGAGATATTTATTCCAATCATGTTCTTTCAATCATTATAGCAAATGATTTCATCAATGCTGAATTAAAAATTGAAATCAAAATGAACATACTGTTGTGTGGATACAACAGATGCAACAAAACGAAAAAAAAAATAAAAAATAAAAAAAATAAAAAAAAATATAATCATGTATGGTATGTAAGTATATATGTATGTGCATATGAAACTACAATGCAATATAAATTGTTGCCCACTAAACTGCATTAAAAATAATTCTAGTGTTGCTGTCCCTATTTGCTGATGATGTTGCTGATGATGATGATAATCATAATGTTGTGGATGATGGTGTTGGTGAGGACTGCATTTAAGCGATAATGTGATTTGGCAAATATGAAAATATTATGAATTTCAATTTAAGTAAGAAACCTATTTTCAATTGTATAACCATTCAACCAAACCCCAAAAAAGTGAACCAATCAACCACACTCAATGCACTAAATTGAACATTTTTATTCGTGTTTGCATTTCCAGTTCCATTTGCAACTGCACTTGCAACTGCACTTGCAACTGCACTACTAATGAATCCATAAAACGAGGCCATAAACTATCTATCGTTCTAACAATGCGAAAAAAGTTTTTATTGAATCATGTTTAAATATTTCTCGCTAATGTCCAACGAATAAGTGTAATTGTGTGTGTAAAAGTATTTCTAAAATTCGAGCGCAATATAATACAACATTTGCTAAGGGGAGAGGTTTTGTTGCTTGTGCAACTCAAAAAAAAAAACTGCAATAAAGTGTGTGAAAAAAATTAAATAGTTGGGAAAGTCAACGGAAAATTTATAAAAAAAAAAAAAAAAATGGTAATTAATTTTCCACTGTTGCATTGGGAATGAGTTATACTTCTGCAAAAAGGAAATGTTATCATGATTTATACACAAAAATGTACGTAAATTAAATACGATGAGAATATATTATAAATTTAAATTTAAAATGCATTTAAATGGTCAGAAAACTAATAAGAAACATATTTAAATGCCTGACAACAACAATCTGTAACAAACTGAAGATTCACTTTAAAGGTAAAGCTATATCCACATACAGATTATCAAACCCCAGGTTTGATGTTTAACTCAGGCATGTTCTTATTGTAATTTCCCAATAATAGTTTTTAGTGTCTTAAACCTACTCAAGTTAGGTTACATTAAATGGCACATCATCACGAAGAAAAAGGTCACTCTTAGGCCAGCATTTCGACCCATTACGATATCAAAATATATTTTATCCAGGGATCTTGCAATTGCAGCAATTTTTATATTAGATAGCTCTGTAATAGGTTAGACTAGATCAGAGTGGTAGCCTTGATGCCAAAAGCTCACTTGAGCATGCATAGTGACCCGTTGTGACGCCTCAGGTGAACGCAGTCTCTGTACTAACCAAGTTCTCCAAAGTTAGGAGAGAAGAAATTGGTCAGCACAAAGACTGCACAAGCTCGGTCATAGATGTCATAGAACACACTACAATCATGTCTAATTAAAGAAGAATGCGCTTTTCGCTGGGCCTAACCTATTTATCAGAATTCTCTTTCCTAAGCAAACATTTAGTAAGAAAACCACTGTAATTAGTTATCATTACATCTTTCTCAGAAAGAGATCGAATAGTTGGGCATCACCCAACCCTTAATTAAGAGTCTTTGGGCAAATACTTGATATATACTAAAAGTACTAAAGTACTACAAAGTACTAAAAGTACTACATGACGGCGTATTATAATGTAAAACGTTTAAGCAAATAACTTTTATATCGCAGCCTCGTAGTTTTACTTGCAGGCCAATACGTCACATGTCCTATAAAATCAATTCCACCTTTTGCGTTATGAGGTTTTGATTAATTAAGAGTCTTTGAGTCACATATCAACTACTTGATATGTACAAAAAGTACTAAAGTACTACAAAGTACTAAAAGTACTACATGACGGCGTATTATAATGTAAAACGTTTAAACAAATAACTTTTATGTCACCGTCTCGTAGATTTGCTTGGAGGCCAATACGTCACATGTCCTATAATATCTACTACACCCACGGGTTATGAGGTTTTGATTTTCTTAAAACTTACGGAGATTAAAAAGAATATTTGCCTTTCTTTATTTTACCATTCCCTGAGCTTACCTTTCTAAACATCCGCCGCCACTGTACAGTAAAGTTCTTGCTCCATCAGCGGCAAAGAAGTTTATTTATTTGTTCATTGCCGAGAATTCTTATACGATCTAGAACCCAGCATAGTTTAAACTTAATCTGCCTACTTAGTCGTTTCCCGAACTATCCTCGATTTAATTAGAATCCAATTGTGTTTCAGATAGTAGATGCTTATAACATCAATATTAATTAACTTAAATGTTATCTTTACAAATCTAATGAGGATGTGATAAGTCGTATTACTTACTTTACCTTTATTTTTTAACAAATTGCTTTAATTTATCCTTCACGTAAACTTATTTACTTTGAAAATCCCTTGAATAACAATATCGCTTTGTCATCTTAAATTTACAACAAAAAAAAAAAAAAAAAGATTCTTTATAATTGTGTGTTAACATTATAAATAGAAACCGATTAATCGATTATTTTTCAACAGTTATATGCGGTTTCATATGCTAGTATATGACTAAAGAGTTGGAGTTGAAATTTTTTATGGCGATTCGATTTACTGCCATAATTTTTGGCCAGAACACTGTTGAGATGAATTCCAAGATAAAGCTAAAAAGCTAATACACTGTCAACTAGATTACTGAGAGTTCAGGCAACGGAAGATTAATTGCTAATGTTAAATATATACCGCCTGGAATAATTGTAGTTAGAAATCTATTTCCAATGTCGTAGACAATGCAGGCCAGTAATTGAAAAAGTCAGTGGCACAATCCATATAATCTACATCTAAAGCACAGTCTCTGTTAAATCTACGTTGTTATCTTAAATGTTGATTAATACTTTAGAGATTTTAATCGTTAGAACTTTAAATCTCTATGTCATTAAACCAAGTCCAGCCCGTAACTCCATTCCATTACTAAAGACACTTATTGATTGGATTTTCCACTAAATTATGTAAACTGCATAACTCGGATATTCATTACTTACTTAATGCACTTAATTAATCACTACAATGCCTTAGTCAGGACTACAACCTAAATTCTCACGTCACCGTCTTGTGCTTGTATATTTTCTACATGAATGGCAGGCTTAACGTCTACAACGAATGACAGATTTTTGAAAGTTTTCATGGTAAAACTAAAAGGCTGCCGAGAGGAAGTCATTACAAGCCCTTAGTTAGTAAGTATTACGTCCTAGCTTCTCACACCACTTATGCTGTGTGTGTTAATTTTATACATAAGTGGCAGCAGCTGCAGTTTAAAATCGATTTGGAACGACAGATGTTTGAGAAAAACTTATCATGGCAATTTAATTTACTCTCAGAGTTTATGCCAGAATTCTGCTTAGAGGAAGTCGCTGAAGAAATATCTGACCTGGAGTTTGAAGCAAGGCCAACACATTAGCTACCAGACTACTGTGAATATTGTGTTTAAGCGCTTCCTGTCTTCAAATTTAAAATAAAACAAAATGTGTGTGACACGTCGCTGAATTCTTTTTATACGTTTTAGTTCCCTGGGAACTGTAGTCGCCGTAGTCTAGTAGGTAGTGTGTTGGCTTATTAGATGAAAGGCCAGGGTTCGCAACCCCGGTCAGACATCAAAAACGAAGTATGAACAAAAAATATATTTTTTCGGCGACTTCCTCTCAGCAGATTTCTGGCAAAAACTCTGAGAGTAAATCAAATTGCCATGAAAAGTTTCTCAAAAAAAAAATCTGTCGTTCGGAGTCGACTTTGAACTGTAGGTCCTGAAACTCATGTATAAAATTAACACGCACAATATAAGTGGTGTGAGAAGCTAGGCCCTAATCCTGTCTGAACGATTGTAATGGCCAATTATGTATGTAGTTCCCCGGGAATATAAATCGGTTCTGACAAGTATTCGTGTAAGTAACATATCTTGCCCTTGACTTCTGTTTTAAGTCTTGATTATTATCATTGGTTTCCTTAGAATTGATTGGAGAACAACTTAAAAGTGAATAATTCGTCTTATTCAAAATCCGAGTATATAGAAGCTGTCACTATCGCTACACTGCACTAGCGTGTAAGTCTGTCTAAATTTTTTTCTATTCTTTTACTTCTTTGGACAAAAAAAAACTTTTCCCCCATGATTTAAACGCAAAGTAAAATCCTTTTTTTTATCCTTTAAATAAACCTTTTGTTAGATTTTATGCAAATATCCTCAGGGTAAAACTAATTGTGTAAGAGAACATGAACTCGAGTTTGTTAGAAAAATCCTCAACTCTTACCCCCCATACCCCCATACAAAGCATATAATCCTCTACCTTTCTTTCAAACTATATTTACCGCACGACAAAGTATGGTGATGACGATATTCGTAGATGGCAGAACAGATTTAGCGTTAATATGACAGAATGAATGTCATCGTTAGTTGTTGACAAATACAATAAAAGACAAATAACGGGTAAATAAGTTTTTTCACTTTGACCCCTTTTTTAGAACAGAGAAAAAAAAAAGAAACCAAAAAAGAAAAGAGCATCAGCAAAAAAATTTTTTTTCGAAGAGGATTTCGCTTTAAGAAAAGGATTTTGCTATTCGGTTTGTTTTTTTTCACAATTTTTTTTTATTGTTTTTTCAGCAGCAACAGGAAGGAAAATAGTATCCGTTTCGTGTTTCTATTCGCATTGCAAATTATAGAGAGAAAATTGTAGTATTTTTGTAGCAAAATACTACGGTAAGGGTTGTAAATGAAATTATTTTTCTTCTCTTCGTTTCTTTTTTTTTCCCCTCAACTCATTTATAATGACCATTTATTGTAATGGCCAAAGGGTATAGACGGTATTTTTTTGTTTCCTCAATCATTATTTAAAGATTTAATGCAGTTTAAATAGTAAAATTGAAGCACATGTTATATGAGAGTGTAAACATGATTCCATGCATTAATTGCAGTGTTAAAATTTAGCAAAAGTTGTGCCAAACGTTGACAATCTTCCACTACGTTTTCTAGTGCATAAAAAAGAAATTATTCGTGACTCATTTCATTATTCAAAATGCTTAGTAAGGTACGGGACAATGCATTTTCAAACCGATGAAAACTCGTTGTGTTTCAATGCTTAGCACATGACTGCTGCTGTCTCACTCGCATTGCAAGTATGTCTCCTGATATTTCATTCTCATGGTCATAGAACCTACATATTGGTTTTCAAACAATCTCGATTCTAAGCAAGAGTACTTTGGGTCTACAGTGCCCTGTCAAAAGCCAAGTTATTCCTGGATAGTATGATGCATGACTCAAATCTACTTCACCTATAATTTCCCCCCACAAAAGTTAAGATTGCCTCAAATCTATTGCGTTAGAGAACAATCTTTAGTGTTCTATACAAACACGCATACATACAGAATTGGCCATTATGGCCTAGTTTCTCACAGCACTAATGTTGTGTGAACGACAGATTTTTTGAGAAACATTTTCATTGTAATTTTTTCTACTCTTAGAGTTTATGCCAGAAATCTGTTGGGAGGCAGTCGGCGGAGAAATATTTTTCATATTTCGTTTTATTTAAAATGTCTGATTTGAGGTTTAAACAGTGCCCTGACGTCTAATAAGTCAACACAGTGCCTAGTAGACTACATACCCTTCCAAACATTTAGTCCCTTACCACAGAAAGTTTCTGGCATCATGGGCAGGGTGGAATCTCCCCATCTTGCAAGTTCATAGGATAAACCTAGTTGCCCAATCAAGCTGATACAGCTTTCCCATGCCAGTTGACTTTGTTATAGCCTGGCTCGGTTACAACCTCGTTTATAACCTGACTCGATTACAACCTGGCTCGGTTACAACCTGGCTGCGTTACAACCTGGCTCGGTTCCAACTTATCTCGGTTACACCTGGCTCGATTTCAACTTGGCTCCGTTACAACTTGGCTCGATTACAACCTGGCTCGGTTACAACCTGGCTGGGCTACAACCTGGCCCGGTTACAACCTGCCTCAGTTACAAATTGTGAAATGGAATGGTTTGTTGTAGTAATTTTTAATATTCAAAACAAGTATTGAAGATAAGTGCCTTAAAACAGATACAATATTGTAAGAGATCGCATTACCCGTATCTTGCACCCCCGCCGCCCCGCCCGGCACTTGAATGAATGAAGGCAATGAACTCATAGAAAGCATAATTGGGTAACATCAATCTATTGTTCGGATGGTTTGATTTCTACAGAAAAGGCCAGACAATATTAATCCATTTAATTGATGCAAAGGTTGCCTTACTTATAAAAGGTGTTTATTTATAAACAAAATAGAGTATTCAGCTGTAATTTGTATTAGTATTTCGGCCTTATGATTTGGAGTTAAAATATTTGATTGTTCAAAGAAGCTTAATTGTTTAATTAAAAGAAAAAACAAAAAAAAAAACAAAAAAAAACAAAAAGGAAAGAGTGAATAATAAAGAAATTATTTTTACTTTTCAAGGCTACTGTTTTTTATTTTTCTTTTCTTTTCTCTTTTCATTGTTTTTCTTTGCAATTAATTCTGTTGTAGTTGTGTTGTATTGCATAGAACACTAAGTAGGAGAAGGATGAATGGATTCTTAGACACTTAACGGTATTAATTGAATTAATTTTTCATAGAAAAAGGAGAAATTAAGAACACAATAGGATTGCAAATTTTATATGAAATTTCTTATAAAAAAAAAACAGAAAAAAAGAAAAATTGAGAAATAAAACAGGCTCTTATGAAAGTATTATGATGCCTGCTTTCAATTTATCCTTTGTGAAAGGCGTCTAAACATTGTTAACTACGAGTTTTTATTTATAAGACAGTTATTTTTGGACGCGAAAGTCAACAGGAATAATACAATAATATAATGGCGAGTAAAAAAGAAAACTGCAAACAGGTTTTAAAGCTTTAGCCTCGCTATCCTTTATTGTCTGTATCAGATTGTTGTGAAGAAAATATTAATTCACGGTGATCACATTTACTAGGCATTGTGCCAATGTCATTGCAGACTGATAGACAATATGTGCAGAAAGTTATTTGTTCCGATCAGAACTCGATGCTGTTCCACTGCAATTAAGGCCCTCTCTCTCTCTGGCCTTATACTAACTTAGAGGGCTGAAATGAGCTGCAATAAGGCTCAACATGGACTGCTGCAACACTAAGAAGCCAATAGACATATTCCCTATAAATTTCAAGACAAGAGATTTACAATTAAGTGTCTGGAGATATATATCTTCGGCACCAAAATATTGACTGTGGTGATAGACTGTGATATAAATATTAGTGGCTTCATATTAGACTTCCATATAAGCTGTCTGATAACTAAATTTTTTCGCAAGCATATTTCAAAAAGTTGATTTTACCTCAAAAAATCAAAATTCAGTTAACAATCAATAATCTCGTGCGCATAATCTCAACGTTTAGTGCAGGTCCACTAATGCCGGTATTATCACAGAGAAATTTCGAATCATTCAAAGGTAGATGGTTTCAGCCGTTGTACAGAAAGCTGTAGTTCGTTGGCAGCACAATTGCACGTACAGCAATGCGAGCAATGCAAAGACTTTGTTGATGGCCAATTTTCCCAAGACATGTATAGAAAATATGAAATCCATTCTATTGTAAAATAAGAATACCGTTACAATGTATCTAGTATTTCAAAGCTTTTGTCAAAATACTCCCTAAAATTTCGTTAAAAATTTCGAAAAATTGTTGAAAATTTTAAAGTCATAAATTTTTTTATTACCCGTTTGCGAATTCATACATAACATACATAATTAGCCATTACAAGCCTTCAGTCAGGATTACTATCTAGCTTCTCACACCACTAATGTTGTGTATGTTAATTTAATACTTGAGTGGCGGGACCTACAGTTTAAAGTCGACTCCGAATGACAGATTTTTACGATACCTTTCATGGCAATTTTATTTACTCTCAGAGAGGTTTGCCATAAATCTGCTGAGAGGAAGTCGCCTAAAAAATATTTTTTAATTTTTGATGTCTGACCTGGGATAATAATCCAGCACACTACTTACTAGACTTCTTTGAGAATTCTTTCTAAGAAACGTAAATTTCCCATTCGATGAAATGTTTTGTAATAAAAATATTTGATCTGACGTGTGATATTTTATTGATATTTTAAAACTTGATTATTTTTTTTATTTTATTTTTTTTTTCTTTTTTTTTTGGTAATGATGTATGCATAGATGTAAAAAAAGAAATTTTGTTTTTTGGGTTTTTTTAAATTTACACTTCTTGATTCTGTTATAATATTTCATATTTTATTGTATTTCACCATGTATTGTGAAATTTATCAACTGGTTTTGTACTTATTCGGTGGCGCATATACTGTCTGTTTTAAAAACAAGTTTTATTAATCATTCTCTATAGGTCTGGCAGCTTGGCAGCTTTAGAACTGTAACGTAAAGCCGCCGCTCATAAAATCCTATTTAAAAATGATCAAGAGTCTAAACGACAGTCGTTCTAAAGCCATTCACACAGCAGGTTGTTGTCTTAAGCGTGCGTCAGCTTATATTGTGAAAAAATTAAATAAAACGCGTATCAGATTAATAAATTGAAAACTTAATGGTTGATTGAAAAACCAAACAAAAATAAAAAAAAAAATCTTAAAAACCAATAGAGAAGATCAGTTCCTAAGTTCATGTTCAACTCTTAAGTGATAACGAATTATAAATGAAAACAATTTGAATACATTTTAAATTTGTTTATTTTTAATACTTTTTTTATTTCTTTGTTGTTGTTGTTATTTTCTTTACTTTTAATAAAAACAAAACAAAACCAAATTGTCAAAAAAATGTTAAAAAATTTTACAAAATTTCCGACAAATTTAAAATGTTTCACATGCCTTGTACTGGTGCTGTGCATAAATCTGAGCAACATTAGTCCCACCAATGCACAAAGTAAGTTAAAGAAATGAAGTGAATTGATGATTTTATATTTAGAATCGTTTTTTTTTTTTCGTATCGAATTCACACGCTAATGATTGTTGTTAAAAAAAAAAAAAAATTAATAACCCAGTTAACATTTTTGTGAAGAAAGAAAAAATATGAGAAATATCACATACAATATATAATGCTTGTTAGGTCTTCCAACCTCTATCCAACAATCCTTTCGCTTTCGGTTAACATGACCATACGATTTGCTTGTATTTTTGCCTCTCAATTGTTGCCACTAGACTGCCTACATAGCAGAAATTATCTACGTATTAAACTCATAAGCTTTATATCATGACGTTCTCTGTACATATTCTCTTGTCATTGGTTTTCTTATGTCAAACAACTCAAATACAGATTTTCTAGGTTTCTTGTACACCGCGGCTGGGTTAACATCATTTGCATAACGTAAATTCCTATTCTCTCTGAACAGACTTAATATATGATACCATCGAGTGCAAGGGTGAATGGTGGATGTGAATGAGAAACTTCGTTGTGAATGATTTAAACAAATAATGTGGTGTTCATTATATCTCAGACATATCGAATAATATGAAATATGAAATCATATTCCTTCGATGACCTAACGCTGCCTGTAACTATATTGCCTTTAAAAGTTGATTAGATGTGTCGTTCGGAATTGGAATTCACAATTAAACAGTGATTCCTTCCACTTATGGGTAAAACTAACGACATGAGCAATGTGCGAAGCTGGGTTGTCGTCCTTACACAATGGGTTGTAATGATCAGTTAAGGGAGGTTCGAATCCCCAGTCAGACATCACAAACGAAATATGAAAAAAATTTCTTCGGCGGCATCTTCTCAGCAGATTTCTGGCAAACAATCTGAGAGCAAATAAAATTACCATGAAAATGTAGGTCCCACTACTCGTGTATAAAATAAACACACACAACTAAAGTGGTGTGTGAAACTAGGCCGTAATCCTGACTGAAGGGTTGTAAAGTCGGTAAGGACTGGCTGGCTGATGCTTCCATTGTAAAGTTTGTAGAGTTCTCGATTCTAGTATATGGCTCTAGCGGATTCGGTTTATAGGATAAAAATTCATTTCTTATCTCATTATAGTGTCCTTTCAGCTCTGTACACATTATAAAACGTTTCATCAAATTTTTTGGCTCTTCAATATAAGTTTACTTGAAGATTGATTTCATCGTTATGGTCGAATAGCTTTCGCTATGCCTTTTTTCAGGTGTGAACACATAGAAATCAATTACA
Organism: Sarcophaga bullata; assembly: GCA_005959815.1. Taxonomy (NCBI): domain Eukaryota; kingdom Metazoa; phylum Arthropoda; class Insecta; order Diptera; family Sarcophagidae; genus Sarcophaga; species Sarcophaga bullata. The sequence continues at coordinate 110,553 of QOCX01000442.1, forward strand.
AGATATAAATCGGAAGTGATAGGGAGACATTTTTAGCCTCATTAATTGATTTTTTTATAGGGGACACAAATAAATTGACGCAAATTTTAGCAAACACTGATGACAGGAGGAATGTTGCCCTTTCAAACCGTATGTATTGCGTAAACTTACTTCTCATAGTTTTTTGGTCTGATCTATTGGCCTTATCAAGGCAGTTTCTATTTGTTTGGAAAGATGATTGTTCTGTTCAAATATTATGTACACTGTATTATGTTTACTAGCAAAATGATGGCTTGCAGTTTAATTTCCCCTTTAGTTGGGTTTAAATACTTAATGGGCCATGGGCTCTAATGTCTTAAAAGCTTTAAGGAGTCAGTAACGTATGTGGCTTAAAATTTCCTAGAGTTTTATTTAAAGTTCCCTTTTTACAACAGTTATAAGAAACTATTGCAAGAAGTTGGCTTCAAACACGAATCAGTATTACATCATGATGAAATCTAATAATCTTATGATTGAAAGATAATATTTCTTTGAAAAATCTACAATAGAAATTATTTTTTTTTTATTTTTTTTTTTGAAAGCAAATTTATAATAAAAAAAAAACTTTTAAGTGCTTTAATCATTCGCATGCATTTATTTGGAAGAACTGCGTTTTAGTACCAGTTCTAGCAAAGTTCCAACGATAACGTACGTCATGCCAATGATATTCTGGTCAAACATGTCTAAAACGTGCTGTTTGGGTTATAAATCGGATACTTTGATTCATGTACGTATGTAGTATGTACCTGTGTAGATCGATAAACAAGTGAAAATTAATAATTTAAATACAACACAGAACACCAAAAAAAAAAAAAAAGAATAGAAAAAAACACATTGAACATGAAATGAACAAGCAGATGAGAACGAAAAATTTTAAAAGAAAAAAAAATCAATAAAAAAACACAATAAACCAACGTGTGTATTACTTTAACCGGCTTTTGATTTCAACCTGTGTTATTTACATTTCATTAAAATTGTTGTTTTAATTTTTGTTTATTTATTATAAATTATTTGTTTTTTTTCACTGTTATTCAGTGATTTGGTATTCCCACAAAAAAAAAAAAAAAGATAATAATAAATAAAATAAAAAAATAATAAAAAAATAAAAAAGAAAACATCATAATTAATTGACTTAATTTCAGCAAAAAAAAAAAAAAAAAAAAAAAAAAAAAAAAATTAACGTTGATTTTGATTTGTATACTCTGCTGCTCATCATCTTATTCATTCTATGTGGCTGGCGAACGGGGTGGCATTGTTTTTAATTTCAATTTTGGTTACGTCTTAACAGTTCAATGAGTTTTGTTGCTATTTAATAATGCCACTACACAAGTCAGAAGATCATTGAGTTCATAATTAAAAATTAATTTCTTTGATTGCCGATAATAAAATGTGCAATTCACTCTCTATTATAAAAGTGGGTTTTTTTTATACAAAAAAAAACGCATTTTTTTCAAAGCTTTTTTGTTTTTTTATTTTTATTATTTTTTTTTTTTTTTTATATATAAAAAAAACCCATTTTTATAATGAGAGTGAATTGCACATTTTATTATCGGCAATCAAAGAAATTAATTTTTAATTATGAACTCAATGATCTTATGACTTGTGTAGTGGCATTATTAAATAGCAAAAACTCATTGAACTGTTAAGACGTAACCAAAATTGAAATTAAAAACAATGCCACCCCGTTCTCCATCCATAGAATTGAATAGATAGAGCACAGATATACAAATCAAATCAAGTTTTAATTTTTTTTTTTTTTTTTTTTTTTTTTTTTTTTTTTTTTTTTTTGCTGAAATTAAGTCAATTAATTATGATGTTTTTTATTTTTTATTTTTTATTTTTTTTTATATTTTTTATTTATTTTTTTT
>QOCX01000442.1:112463-165067 GCA_005959815.1 Sarcophaga bullata
TTTTTTTTTTTTTTTGTTATTTATGAGCAATTGATTAAATAGCATCTCAAGGCACAATAGATGGTTCATTAACTTATGAACTCTTAAAAATGGCAATTTATGCATGCACCACAGATAATAAATAAAAAAAAAAATTAGAAAAACAATAAGACTTCGGACGTAATTATTAAAATTAAATTCATTTCTTGAAGTCTTAGGTGTCCCACCAAGTGCACAATTTTTTTGGAACCATTCTTCCAGCATTTCAGCACTAATATTATCTACTTGAGCTGTAATTGTCATTAATTTCTATATGTATACAAGGGACCAAATGGTTTATTATCAAAAGATCTCTGGTGATATCAAAACGCATGACACATACATTACAACCCTTTAGTCAGAATTACGATCTAGCTTCTCACACCACTTATGTTGTGTGTGTTAAATTTATACATGAGAGACGGGACCTACAGTTTAAAGTCGATTCCGAACGACAGATTTTTGAGAAACTTTTCATTTCAATTTTATTTACTCTCAGAGTTTTTGCCAGAAATCTGCTGAGAGGAAGCCGCCGGAGAAATATTTCTTTCATATTTCGTTTTTAATGTCTGACCGGAGATTCGAACCCTGGCCTTTTGTCTAATAAGCCAACACACTACCTACCAAAAACCCATTTCAGCGGTTATAAATCGAATATTCATAAGCATACATTTGAGTTTGCTTGAAGTCACTGTAAACTAGTAGGTAGTGTGTTGGCCATGGTTCAAACCCCACATTAAACATTTTCAACAAAACGAAATATGAAAAAGTATTTCTTCTATGTCTTAATTATCTGCATTTATTTTATTCATGTGTGGCAGAACCAGATTGAGAAGATTTTTTCATGGCATTTGTCAGAAAAGCCGAAGGAAATTTTTTTTCTGAGGCTTGAAGTCTTAAGCCAGCATAATATTCACTGAACTATGGCGATCACATGGAATGTTGTGTGCATTGAGTTCCGCTCTTTCTCAAAAGTTGATCTTCTTATTGAGGTTGTTGTTCATATTTCCAGGAGTTTACTTTTAGAATAAGAAATTAAATTTTTATTTTATGATAGGAAATTATTTATTCTAGACAGAAATCTTTCTTCATTTATTTTCAATTCTCTGCATAGTTTCTTCGAACTGAGTGTGTTATTCCCCCTCACAACTGTCAGGCATGAATCATACGATGATCATTATCTTGTTATTTAATTGACTAAACAAATTATCAAGTTATCTGAAATCAGACAGATCTGACAATTCTGCATAATTTCAATAAAAAAGGAAAATATTTTCTAATATGCAATGCAATAAATGAATGAATACCAAATAATTATTGCGTTTAAGTTAATTTAGTTTAAGTGTTTGACCACAACGTAAATTCCAAGCTAAACAGAAAATCCCCAATAATATGTGAAGTAATTAGAACATGATTCTTTTTTGTTTTTTTTTTTGTTTTTTTAAAGTTTAATATTTAACTCACTTGTATGTATGTATGTATTAAATGTGTTTGAAATTTTAGGGCAAATCTAGCTTCAAAATCTTTAGAATTCTGCTAACTTCACTTATTCATAAATGAATCTTGACTTAAAAGTCTGCTTCAATTATCACACTGATTAATGATAGCGGACTTTTAGCTGGAATTTACAAGGTTATATTATTTACACACAATCTTTATTCTTATCAGCTCTAGGCATACATTATGCAAAATGCAAAAAAAACAATGAACCTGAATGAAATGTTAAACATGTAAAGAATCCAACTGGACTGAGTAATTTCCACAGAATTCATACAAAGATTTCTGATTTTTTTGTTTTTTTGTTTTTGTTTTTTAAATACTTGTCAAGAGAGTAATAAAAACAAAAAAGAAAAATTAAAAATAAAAAAAAAAAAACTTGTGATATTTTTGTTCCCCCAAAGTAATTTACTTTTTAAGCTGCTTTTACGTTTGGTTTTATGTTGCCGAATATAAATCATCAAGACTTGTATGACACTTTGAATTACCATTTACAGTTATCTTTCACTGTCTTAATATAGCTGGCTACCGGATACTTTCGTGCAACAATGTATTGCAAATGCACTATTAAAGCTAAATGCCATGAAAGCATAAAAGCACAGAAATTTTGTACTCTCCATTAACTACACATGATACAAGAAGCCTCTTTCGGTTCTGGTTTTATAGTAAAAATGCTGCAGAGATACTATCCCATTGGATCCTAAATTCATTAAAACCCTTCAATCAGAATAACAACCTAACTTCTCACGCCACTTCTATTGTTTGTGTTAATTTTATAAATGACTGATGTGATCTACAGTTTAATGCCAACTCTGAATAATAGATCTTTGAGAAAATTTCCTGGCAATATTATTTACTCTCAGAGATTTTTTCGCGAAATCTTCTAATAACTAGTCGCCAAAGAAATATTTTTTCAGATTTCGAGATGTCTGACATACTAACTGCTAGACTACTGCCATGAAATGTAATCCAATACTCATTGACAGTCCTGGATCAATTGAGTTAGGTTATGAAATATTATCGCATCATTTGTCTCTTGAATTGTTGCTAAACTTAACCGTTTAAAGCAGCTAAGTTCAGACCAAAATGAATACAGTACAGCCAGCATATTGATTTGCTATTAGATCTCTAGAGAGAGGGTATACTGCATGCGAGAGTGGTCAAGATTGATTGCAATTTCAACAATTAATGTTTTTCCTTCAACATTTTTTCCCTGATTGAGATTAGGATTCGACTCTAGAGGTTCAAATAAACCATTACCCGCTTGTAGAGGATACACACTAACCTTGATTTTCTTGCATATACAGAGCACGTTATTACCTGGAAATCTGGCAACAATAGTCCAGTTTTTTTCAGTCAATTTGACTCGTGCACACAACTCATGCACACAACATGTGTGGTGTGAGAAGCGAGTCGCTTGCAATCCTGATTAAAGGGTGGTAATAGTCCTGCCATCCATGGCAACAGTTCACTTTCCACAGTTCACTTCTCTTTGCGAAGGCATGGAGATAGACTTATGGTAGCATTTCTTCGAAAGAATTCAGCAGAAGTTGTAAGGCTGAGAAATAGAGTGAGGCTAGCCTTCAGCACATGTGTTAGTACCTGGTTGGTTCTTGGTATGAAGCAGCGGAAATTATTCTCCCTCGCTACATTTGTACTGGAGATTTATTTTTATGTGTGAATATTGAACGAATATTTCCGCCATAGTCTAGTAGATAATGTGTTGGCTTATTAGACGTTAAGCCGTGATTCAAACCCCAGTCAAACATCTCCAACAAAACGGAATATGAGAAAATATTTCTTTATTGACTTACTTTCAACCGATTACTGTCCGAAACTCTGTCGTTCGGAGTCAACATTAAACTATAGAATCCGCCACTCATGCACAAAGTTAAGACACACACACTTTGAGTGGTGTATGAAGCCAGGTTGTAAGCCTGACTAAAGGAGTTTAATAATCAATAATGTATATGTATGGATGTATGTATGCATGCAGTCATTAATATTTAAATGTAAAAGAACAAAAAATCTTATTACATGTCATGTATTTTAATCGTTTATTTTCTTTTTTCATTGTCTTTTTTCTTTTCATAAAACTCTGTCACCTTTAATATGTTCAGATGCCTGTATAAATCCAAACCTTAGATCTGGCTTATGTGTCTCAATCTATTACTGCAATAGTTTACGCGGTGTTTTAGAGAAAATCAATCTGTCACAGCAGGAAATACAATTTTTACGGGAATCTCAGTGTGAGGTTGGTGCAGGCAATCCACCGTATGTGTGTTGTACGGCTGATAAAAACTACAACCGAGCGCCAACTACGGCGGCCACTGCTGTCACTGAAAGGCCAGTGACAAGAAATGCTTCACCAAGTAATGGCAAAGGAAATGTATTGCCAGAGCCACCAAATTGCGGTCATCCGCCATTAGGTTCAAAGATTTACAATGGCAACGATACGCTATTGGATGAATATGCCTGGATGGTATTGCTCGAATACAAAAGCAATAGTAAGTAGGGGTTTTTTCTTTCTAATTATTCTGTTTTAACAATATTTTTATTGTTTTTGTTTTTTGTTTTTTGTTTTTTTTTTTATAAAGGAAATAGTCAGCCTGTTTTGAATTGTGGTGGCAGTTTAATTAATCAACGTTACGTGTTAACTGCTGCCCATTGTGTTAAAGGTGAAATTGAAACTGCAGTTGGACCACTGTAAGTATATTCCATATTTGAAGTAATCTTTGAATTTATATGGTGTGGGGTGGGGATATTTCATTTTAGCACCCGCATTCGTTTGGGTGAATATGATCTAAATTCGGAAATTGATTGCATGGGTCAAGATTGTAACAATAAAGTTGTGGAATTGGAATATGAAGAGGTGATACCACATCCGCAATATGATCCCACCAATATAGATCGCCATCATGATATTGCACTTATACGTTTGGCACAAGATGTACAATACAGTGATTTCATAAAGCCTGTATGCTTGCCATTACCCAAAACAAGACGAGGTATATCGACGGGAGATATTTTAGTTGTGGCCGGCTGGGGTCGTACATTATTAGGTAAGCATTCATCATGCACTTAAACAAATTTAATATGAAGAAAGTTTAATTAAAACAATTATTTTCCATACTTAGCTCGCCAATCGAATGTTAAAAAGCAATTGCAAGTTCCCGTTAATAATCATGATGCCTGCGTGCAAAAGTTCAAAACCCGAAATGTTAATATTGCTCGCACACAGTTATGTGCTGGCGGTGAGTTTGCTAAGGATAGCTGTGATGGTGATTCTGGTGGTCCATTGATGCGTCAGGTGCAAGCTCAGAATTGGTATTTGGAGGGCATAGTTTCATTTGGTAATCGTTGTGGTCTTGAGGGTTGGCCCGGTGTTTATACTTTGGTTTCTGAATATATCGATTGGATACAAACTAATTTAAAACCTTAAGATGATTTCAAATAATAATTATAATAGAATGCCTTTGTATAAGTGAAATTAATCAATTTTAGAATTTTAAGACAAATTTAATATGTTTTTATAAAAAAAAAATTATTTAAATTGAATACCTTTGTTTAGTTATTGGTTTTGAAATTAAAATCTGTAGCCTCACATATAACATCCATGCTAATATGGCAGGAACCATTAAAAATTTGAATCATGATTTAAAAAATTTTAAACAAAATTAAGAAATTTTCATCTCCTATCAAATAACGCAATCAAATAACACCTTGGATATTCAGAAAGTTCAGCCAGGAGTACAGCAACCTTGCACACTATCATAGAGATTGTGGTTACTAGGGATTGTTACTAGGGATTCATACAGCAACAGGGACTTTCGAACTGTATCGGCCATCTTGTTGAAGCCAAATCTGTCACTTTAGCTCTCAAATCATCTTGAACGGCTACAGGTTCTAGAGCAGTTGGAAACTGGCCACAATTTTCATCCAGAAAACATCTTTAGTGTTGAAACCCATTATTGGATGAATGGTTAGGTGAACAAACAACACAGTCCATTTTGGAACAATAACAATCGACATGCGATCCAGTTACGTTTAATGCATCTCAAAACAGATGTGGATTTCTGATTGGCGGCATAACCGGTTCCAACATCTTCGAAAATGACGTTGGCCATGCCATCACCGTCAACAGCATGGACTATAGGCCGGTGATTGCAAACTTCTTTTGGCCTGAATTGGATAATCTGGATACTAATAACATGTGGTTCCAACAGGAAGGCACGGTAAGTACCACTCGTCGTGTGTCACATTAGTGGTGATATGAACTGGTCTTCAAATTCATGCAATTTGACTCGTTAGAATTTTTGTTGTGGGGGTTATCTTACGTCTCAGGGGAGGCTTCCGAGTTCCTCAAGGCCAAGACAGCAAATGTTATCGGTTAAACTCAACCTGACTTATGATTCAAAGTTATGGAAAATTGAACACTTCGTATGCACTCCATCCAAAGAAGCAGTGGAGGACATTCTTCGTGCTGTTATACACCCTACAATAGGCCTTTCAAATGAATAAAAAATGTCGTTAATATCTCAGGCAGACTGTGTTTTATTTAAATTTATATCCAGGAAAAGTTCGAAGAGCAAGTCTTTACCACCACAAGCAGTTGCACCACTTATAATGCAAAAATATTCAAATTTTATATCCATAAACACTAAAGCCTTTCTTTTACTTCCCATATCTGCTTTACCACATCCAGCAGATTATATTGATGCATTACCTAAGTGTTGGTCGTAAATAAAAACAAAGAAAACTCCATTTACACCCCCCCCCCCCCCCCACACAAAAATATTTCTCGAAATCTAGCAACATTGTGTTGTGTTTGACAGGTAGTATTGTAAGACTGCATTCGAATCTTATTGACAGTGATATTGAGCAACAGACTGTCGCATTTTAACTCCTGGAATATTAGGGTTGATTTTAAGCTTTTAATTGCTGGTAATTAAACATTAAACGCTTCTTTTGCAAGCGAATCACAACTTTTCATTCAACTTTTTATGAATTGCTTGCTATTCAAGCAAACAAAATCTGTCAACCAAGAACATTTTGTAACTCAAATCAGCAGAATTTTTTTTTCTTTTCCTTTTTTCTGTTTTTCTATTTTTTTTTTTTTTTATTTGTTTTCTACTACCTTTCGTAAGGTATTTATAACTAAGTATTCAAATATGAATAATGTACACGTTAAAAAAAGAAAAAAAGTTTCATGCACTCTGAGTAAACTTTTAGCATAAATTATTATGAAATATTAAATAAAATAATAATAATAGTAAAAACAACAACAACAACAACAACAACAACAACAATAACCATGTTCATCATGTGTTGTATGATGATGAGAAGTTAGTGCAAAATTTTAAGTATCAACACATAATTTATCATAAATTTCACATGCACACGATGTACGTTAGAAACTGCTTTTGTTTTTTTTTTTTACTTTCCTCCTCCAACTTAGGATTATTTTGTACTCTAAAGTGTGGATATAATGTTGACTATTTAATTTGATTGCTTTTTTAAAGCCATCGCAGACTAGTGGCTACGGCCTCGGTTCAAACACCAAGTCAGACATCTCCAACAAAACGAAATACGAAAAAATATTTCTTCGGCAACTTTCTTTCAACAGATTTCTCGATAAACTAGAAGTTCTAGAAGTATTCTAGAAGTAAATACAATTGCCATGAAAAGTTTCTCCAAAAAAAAAAAAAATATTCTGTCTTTCGGAGTCGACATTAAGCTGTAGTTCCCCCCACCCACAACATAAGGGGTGTGGAAAGCTAGGTCGTTACCCTGACAGAAAGGTTCTAATGACAATTACGAATAATATGTGGATCGTTTGTGATCATATTTATCTCTGCTAATATTGACAGGACTTTCCTAAAGCGGCTTATCATTCACAATTAATTTATCTGCTGCATTTACTTGATTCTCTACAAACGAAACCATGACACAGTTGCCTGAGGCTTTTATATGCTATATAAACGTCTTTAAATCTGGGCTGAGAATTAAATGGGTCTCTATACTATTGTCTTCCTAACCATGTTATGATTATAAATGCGTACATATGTGCGTTCACAGAGATAAAATTTGTTTTTGTTTTATTTACTCTGAAGGGGTCTGAAAGTCTTTTTTCTCTTCCAATTCCATGCTTTCTTTCGATATTCAAAGGACATGATAACTTGGTATGTCGGAAATGTTCATGACTCTTGACATAAATCAGGCTGAATTTGATCGAAGTCACTATGATCTGTAGTTGCCACAGCGTAGTAGGTAGTATGTTGGCTTACAAGACATGCACCACGGTTCAAACCCCGGGCTAGACATCTAGTTAAACAGGATGATAGTTATCAGAAAGGCAATGTAAATATAGAAACAGATCTTTAGAAGTCGCAACAGGGTAGTTGGTCATGTCTTGGATTTTTGACGCGAACTCGAGATACAACTTAGACATCACGGTCAAAATTTAAAAAATATTTCGTAGGCACACTTCTTCTCAACAGATGAAATAACATGAAAAGTTTTTCAAAAATCTGTTGTTCAGAATCGACTCTAAACGGTAGGTCCCACCACTCGTGTATAAAATTAACACACACAACCTAGGTAATATGAGAAACTAAGTTGTAATCCTGGCTGAAGGGTTATAAAGACCAATTTTGTATGTATGTATGTAAAGCAAATATCCTTAAAGCGCATTTAAAATTCGTTTTAAACCCATTGTTCTCCAAATAAAAAAAAAATTAAGAAAATTTTGTTCTCCCAAAAGAATTTTTTTTTTTTTTTTTTGTTTTTCTAAATGACAACAGTTGTTACAGTTTTTTCACAAAGCAGCTCTATCACATCAAATAAATTTGTGTGCATATGTGTGTGCGTGTGTGTATAATTTAAACGCATATTAGTTAAATAATATAGTTTTCAACATTTCCAAATAAAACTTTTGATTTTTAAGTGTGTGTATGTGCGAGTTGTGTTTTTTTAAGTGTTCATCTAAATACAATGCTAAGCTGTATGGCATTGGAGACTGGCATATATGCGCATACGTACGTATGCAGAACACCACAAGCCAGTGAGAGACAAAGGCAAAACTTTTTTTCAGTTGACGAAAAACATGAATTATCAATTTGCCTAACGACTGTTGCAAGGATATTATCTTAAGTACGTGCCACAAGCTGCTTAACATTACAACAAATGATAAGGCATTTTAGCAATATTTTTTTAAGCAAACAGCTCAGCAATTTCTGATGAAAACTTTTTAAATGATGCATTAAACAATGTAATGCACAATTGCAGAAGGAATTAAAACAATTCTTAAATAAACGCAATTGGCTTTGAGGTGGCTAGATTTGTTTTTTTTTTTTCATATTTTGTTTGTTGATTGGCAATTGAACCGTGTCCTCACGTCTAATAAGCCAACACTTTACTTTTTAGACTACAAAGACTTATTATGTATTTGAGTTCCAGAGTTCCTGTATCTTTTATTTCCCATTCATTTCAATGGATGTTCCAAAGTTCATTATGTTCAGTTCTATCAGTATGATGAATTGACCAAAACATTACTTAGAAGTCGCAGTAGTCTAGTAGGTAGTGTGTTGGCTTATTAGACGAAAGGCCAGGGTTCGAATCCCCGGTCAGACATCAAAAACGAAATATGAAAAAAATATTTCTTCGGCGACTTCCTCTCAGCAGATTTCTGGCAAAAACTCTGAGAGTAAATAAAATTGCCATGAAAAGTTTCTCAAAAAAATCTGTCGTTCGGAGTCGACTTTAAACTGTAGGTCCCGCCACTCATGTATATTATTAGCACACACAACATAAGTGGTGTGAGAAGCTAGACCGTAATCCTGACTGATGGGTTGTAATGGCCAATTATGTATGTATTACTAAGACAACCATTCCTCAGTTGAGTATACGCACCAGAGAAAGATTCTAGCCCCTCTAGCCGTGTGGCAACTTCCTTTCTCGCTAACTCATCTTGCAAACTATTGCCACGAAATAATACATGGCTAGCCAATATATCCTTTGCATATAGAGAAAGATTCTAGCGCTATCAGCCAGTTCATCCGCCAACTCATTGGTTCGAATTCCTTCATGAATTGGTATCTAACAGAGGTAATTCTATTTTCCCTTCTGAGCTAATTTAGCTTCTCCGGACAGTCGTAGACTGCCGACTTAACCTTATTAAAGCCGTTTGCTGGCATTGCGATGGTATTGCTATGTCCCGTACTTTGCATTTTCTATGCAAATTGAATTGATCTCATCTATCGGTAGCATTGACTATTCTCTCATTCTGAAACCAAGCCACAAACTGCACTCTTTTTTAAGAAATCAAGTGGCTTCTATTCATTCTTATTATTTTTCCATAAAATCGTAGATTCTACTGGAATACGGCAGCCATATTCAGACGATTCAGTTCGATAATGATGTATGTATGTTAGTATTATCTCCCTCGCAGGTCACTTTGATCCGACCGTCATGATATACATACAGTGCGTAACTGTATGTAGGCTTACATATGTAGCTTCGTACTTCTTCTTCTGCAGCTAGGCTTTTCAAACCCAGATCGCTTCTGTCTGAAGCCACTCGATATTCGTTATATCAGTTACATGAGTATGTAGAGTATCATAAAATCTATATTGGTCAACAACTGTATTTCTGTAATTTGCTTAGCACTTCACTAGTCTTGAAGCAGAAATATTTCAATGCTATTTTCTTGTTATGCTCGTTATGTTCATTTGCGTTTAAAAGGACTTCTTAACATTTGCACAATATTTGATAGAAAAAAAATCAATTTTACATACAATTTTCGGGCAAAATTTACTCCAAATTTGATAGTTTATTTCAAATTGGTTTTTATAACACAAAAAAAAAAGAAAAAAAAATATCTTAAAAAAAAACCTAAGGCAATTAGTTTTAGGTACACTTTAGAACAGAACAAGTTTTTTTTTTATTGCTTTCGTTGAGAAAAAAGTAAAAAAAAAATTGTTTCTCTTCCAATCAATGCTTACTTAGGTGAAATAATATGCATGAATACAATACCTTTAATTATGCTATACACTGTAGTGCAGGTGTTATTTGTATTTATGCATACACTTCCCTTCCCTTGCAGAACTGTGTGTGATCAATATGTATTCGTGGTAAAAGCTATTAGAGCAACTACAAGTGCAGCAAAAAAAAAAAATCAGAAAATAAAAAAACCGAGTGTGGTAAAATGGATTTAAACAGAGAGAGAGATAGAGAGGGAGAGAAAAAAGAGTGTAGAAAATAGTTTCAAAATAAAAATGGAAAAAGTTTTAACTTACTGCTGCTCAACAGCTTGTGCCAGTTTTGAAACACTCTAGTCCAAAGTCACCACCATAATCATTCGAGCGTGCAGCGTGAGTCTCTCCCTCTCTCTCCCTCTCTCTGTAACGGTTTTTCTATTGAAGTGTAAAAAATAAAAACTTATCTTACATCAGTGATGAGGTGCTGCTGTGTGTATGTATGTAGTTGTTAAATAAACGTATACAAAAGCAAATATTTTTATTTCCTTTAAATGTATTGGTAAATACATATACAAATATATAAATTTCACTGGCTGGCTGTTGTTTACATACATGTATACACACATTCATATATATACACACACATACACCCACGAAAACAAACTCTTATTTCCATTCACGTGTATTTGAGTTTCAGTTCCGATGGCTATTGAAAATTGCATTCTCTCGCTCTGTGTGTCCATTTCTATAAGTTTTTTGTTGTTGTTGTTGTTGTTCTTTTTTATTCTGTTGCTTTTATTCTAGTTTTTCGTATATTTTGCAGTTAAAATTTTGATGACTGTATTATGGTTACCAAATTAAATAAAGTTTGTTTGCGATAACAGACAAAAAAAAATTGGAAAAAATGTGAAGGAAATATAAAATTGGAAAAACTGCATTTCTTTTTTAAAAAAAAACTTTCTCTAGGTAAGAATTAAGGCACCTGTAAGTTTTCCAGTCCATAAAAAATCTAAAGAGTTTCGTTTTATTCCCTTTAATTGCAGTGGTAAATGTTATCCTTGATTGGAAGAAATTATTTTGGAAATTCCAGTTGAAATCATTTTTTTTAACACTGAGGTGTTGATGATTATAAAAGGTAGGGTGTTAGGTAGTTCTGTATAATATTCAGACCAGAAATGATTAAGAAAAACTTTAAATTGGCTTTGGATAATCGTCATATGGAATAACGCGATTTTCACGGTTTGCTAAGTTAGATTAGGTGACATCACCAATACATGCTATTCAAAAAAAAAAAGAAGTGGTAACCTTCAACATACATACATACATAATGGGCCATTACAACCCTTCAGTCAGGATTACGGCCTAGCTTCTCACACCACTTATGTTGTGAGTGTTAATTTTATACATGAATGGCGGGACCTACAGTTTGAAGTCGACTCCGAACGACAGAATTTTGAGTAAATTTTCATGGTAATTTTGTTTACTCTCAGAGTTTTTGCAGGAATCTGCTGAGAGGAAGTCGCCGAAGAAATATTTTTTCATATTTCGTTTTTGATGTCTGACAGGGGAACCTTCAACATAAGGTAGTCATAAGTCATCTGGCATAAGTCACCTATTCTATATTATATGCCGGTCAGTGTCGTTTAATCTAACCTTTACAAACGACGGTCCTTTTCTTTTCATTGGAATTGCATTTATAGCATAAACTGCGTGAGCGAGCGCCTGAAAAACGGGCATACCGCTTTGTTATACAATACCCCGTAAGGACATTCAGTTGCATAACTGATCACTACAACCCTTTAGTTAGTATTATGACCTATTTTCTCATATTTTCCTTGTTGTGTGTATTATGTCTACACATGAGTGGCGGTTCCTGCAGCCTGAAGTTGACTCTGAACGACAGATTTTTGCTAAATTCTTCATAATAATTTATTTACTCTGAAAATTTGTGTCAAATATCCGTGTTATGGGGTTTAGACCACTGTCTATTAGACTGGGGCGAACATTCATAAGAACATTCACCACTTAGTTAATGTCCGGTCGAAAGAGAAAAATGAGTTGTTTCATCCGTTCTGGGCCAATACTCTTTCAAATAAATTTAGCGCTAGAGCAGATCATCTCTTTTGCTCAGAAAGCACATCTATTGAGCGGAATTTATTCTCTATTTCTAGTCTTATTATGGGCAAGGAAATCTCTGTTTGTTGAACAGTCCTGCACACGTTCTATTCACTTGATCCAAAACAAGGTTTTTGAATACGACAAGAGATCTAATTTCCCAGTTGACGATATTGATGCATACGCTTGTACGCTTATGACTGTCATACTATACGAGAATACCAGTATATTCGCTTACACTTGCGACTGAAAAAAGCCCACAAGAAAAAGTGCAAAGAAGTCAAATGCACGATGGATTCATCATGCCTTCAAATTGTTCGTGCAAAATACTAAATGTGCCGTGAACTGTGTGGCAGGTAGCAACGTTCAATTGAAATCACATGTTGTTGATGCCCACACTATCAGAGTTTAGCCAAAGAAAGTAGATAATCATAGCCATTTACAGATATCTGAAAGATACGTGGAGCGATGACGCCGCCAGCTCATAATCCAAGACAACATACATACATACATACATACATGGTCATTACAACTCTTAAAGCAGGACAACGATCCAGACTCACACACCACTTATGTTGTGTGCGTTAATTTTTTATAAACGAGTGCCGGTACATACAGTTTAAAGTCGACTTCGAACGGCAGATGTTTGAGAAACTTTTCATAACAATTTTAATATCAATCCTTGACAAACTGTGACTTTTTCGATCTGCATAGAATGGTATTAGTTCTCATGTGAACCAGAAATGATCCCCATTCCTGAAGATGATTTATTGATCAAAGTTTTTCTGCAAGAATATAGAAGACCTTGCCTAAGCGTAATATTTTCTTTTGGTTTCTAACCACTTAATTACCCTCTATGGGACATTGGTCTTAATTGATGATTATTATTTATGATTTATCATCCTTTTTTTTACTTTAACAATCTTTGTCTCTCTGTTATCGTACTCTATTTATCCTATACGTGCAAAAATTGACCCGAGTATGGCAATTAAGTTAGTAATTTTTTTTTTTAACATTTACAAAGTCATTTATTACAATAAATTTATACACCTGCGGTTTACGTCATGAGCACAATTTAGTAAAGTCCACAACCCCATAAAAGTTTCTCACATACGTTCGTCATATTCTAAATGAATTTAAAGATACACAGTCGTCCATTTGTAGCAGGTGCGATCATAATTTCATCATCATTCATATCAATTCCAATTTTGTTGGAAAGTTTTTTTCTTTTTTGTTTTTGTTTTCTATGCAAGAATGCATAGCTTATTGTATGCATAAAATTTTAGTAATATTTTGCATGCAAACAGACATACATACCTAACGAAATTTAAAAAACCATTATGGACTGGCAATAGAAATTCCCCCTTGTAATCTTAAATAGCCCATGTAATGAATGGAATGGTCAGTAGAAGTTAGTTCAGTTTTATATCTTCTTGTTGCTGTTGTTGTAGTTGTTTTTTTTTTAATTTTTTTTTTTTCTTATCACTGTATTGGCTATGAAATGTCGATATTATAAATCAATGTTTAGCCAACGTATAAAGACATCATTTTACTAAAGTGTCTGCACTTTAGACTAATAAGTTGACTAGAAAACGAAGAAGAAAAGAGATGCGAAAAAACCTAGAAGAAAAAAAAATTAAGTTTTTAAAATACATTTTCGTTGTTGTTTTTTATGGTTTTTTTTTACTTACTTTTCAACTAAAAGTCTGATGATAGTTACATTAGAGCAATATCTACCAACAACAATTTAACCATGCATCACACCAGCCATTCACCATCCGTTCTATAAACATACACTTTTTCCACTTACAACATTACATTTATTGCCGTAATATGCTGTGCAGTATAGANNAAAAAAAAAAAAAAAAAAAAAAAAAAAAAAAAAAAAAAAAAAAACTATTCTGGCTCTCTATAAAAATCTGTTTGAAAAAAGTTGGTTCTGACTGTTACATTTACTGCTAGTAGAACAGCTTTATCGTCTTGTTCTCTAGTCTTGCTTGTTGAAATATATTTCGTAGTTTATGCGTCTTCAATGCCAAGTTTTTTTTGTTTTTCAGCTACAGTTGTTGTTGTTAAACTAAAAATTACAAAATAAAAAAAAAAAATAAAAAAAAAATTCTTGTCACAACTTGAGGCATTTGTCTTAAATCTACAGTATACATGTGTGTACATGTGTGTATGAGTGGTGAAGAGGTACATACATATGTATTCTTTGAGTTTACAGAGAGTATGCATAGGGTTTTGTGCACATATTTGCGGCAAGTTAGTCTGTAATATATTTTCCTATGCATTTTCTTCTTTACTTTTAACCCATTATGCTTAACGGTAATCTCTAAATGAGTTTGAAACGCACAGAAATGTTCAATTGGAAGCTTCTTTACAGAAGAAATTTTAAATGTTTGAGTTCGAAATTCAGAAATTCGAATCCAGTCTTAAGCAACATAAGTTGAGTGTCATTAACAACGACATGATCTTAAGGCATTTCATGTCTAAGTAAACTAGCAACAGGACTATAGCTTGAAGACTTTTGATGTTTTGATGCTGCTGGATCAGCAAATAATATTCATATACGACAATACTTCTGGATGATACGTTCGCAGGATACTTTTATACTTGTTAAGTATCTACAGTTCAATCAATCAACTACTTTTAAAGTTAATTTCTCTTTTAAAGTTAATTTTCATAATTTGAAACTAGACCATACATCGCACAGTGGGGTTTTTGATACCAAAACATAGAAATTAATTGCGAAATTAAATTTAGGAGAACCGCATATATTTTTGCAGTCGGTAAAAGTACACAACATTCCACATTACTAATGCAAAAGTTTTGTTTTCCATAACTACCGTTATATCACGATACAATTTTAAAGTTTAAATCATTTGAATTTTTAAATTTTAAATTTCAACTTATGATGTCTTAAAATTCAGCTGTTAATCAGATGTGCATCTGCTGCGCATCAGCTGTGCATCAGCTTTGCAGATGCGCAGATAGTGCTCAACTAATGCACAGCTGATGCGCAGCCAATGCAGGCCTAATGCGCATTTGATGCAAAGCTGGTACGCAGCTGATGCACAGCTGATGCAGATTTTTTTTGTCTTAGGCCGGAGGTGGGAATCTTCGAAAGACACAAAATAGTGCACAATTCACCATCACTGGTGCCTACGTACTAAACCCACCCCCTACACACTTCGACCATTCTAACCCGGCGGTTTTCGCAGAGGGCTGGTTAGCTTTGAACCTTTATCGCGCTAATTTAAATTTAAATTTCTCCTTCGTTCCTCCAACCTTCGGAATTCCAGCATAACTTCAGCCATTCTCTGGCTGTATTGGCTTCATAGAATCCTAGAATTCATCACCTCTTCCATAAGCCGGTTTGGTACAAAACTCGTGTCACCGGGTCATCTAAATCTGGGGCAGCTTGTTAGAATATGCTCGAAGTATGCGGGAAGTATCATTTACAAATCTGTTCAGGTACTTCCTGAAGCATCCATGACCAGTTAGGAACTGGGTCACGTAATAGTTCAGCTCGCAGTGATTGTTCTCCACCCAAGGGGTTATATCAGGGACAAGGCAAAATGTCCATCTTCCCTTTAAACTGTTCTCCATTGTGAATGCCATTTGTGCACGGAAGTCCTTCGTTCCTCCGCTTTTATAGGTCCTATTTGTCCAGGATGCTCGAGACGACCTCATTTCATCCGCCAATACGTCTGTCGGTATTGTCTTTGTCAATACCAGTACTGCTTCATCAGACACTGTCCTGAAGCCACTTATCTGCCTAATCGCGCTTAGACGATACACCGAGTCCAGTTTCCTCCTTGTCGTCCCCACGGAGAGTACCACCGACCACATTGGGCAAGCATATAACATTATCGAGGTTACAACCCTCGATATTATTCTCCTCTTAAATGTGTTCGGTCCTTCAATATTTGGCATCATCCTCGTTAGTGCTCCCTGGGTTACATATGCCTTTTCGTTGATGAATTTCACGTGCTCCTTAAAGTTCAACCTGTCCTCGATAATCACTCCCAAGTATTTTATGGCCCTCTTCGATTCGATCTTAATGCCTCCAACGGTCACTTCCATCTTCTCTACTATCTTCAGGCCACTTATCAAGACGGCCTCCATTTTATGTGCAGCCAGTGTTAAACCTGCCCCATCAAGCCATGCTCTGACCATTCGAATCGCTATGTTCGTCTTCTCTTCTATTTCCTTTTCCGTCTTGGCGACCGAGACTATGGCAATGTCATCTGCAAAGCCCACAATCGTAGTTCCGTTTGGCAATTGCAGTCGAAGTACACCATCGTACATGATGTTCCACAGTAGTGGACCGAGTACAGAGCCCGGCGGGACATCCGCCGTCACTGCGTATTCCTTTTCTCCATCATTATTATCCATCCTGTCCTGAAAGTAATCATTCAGAAACTCCATTAAGTATGGCCATGCTGAAAAGGGCTCTCATAATCCGCCCCCAATTCGACGAGTTAAACGCGTTCCTAACGTCAAGTGTGATAACCGCGCAGTATTCCTTAGAGCCAAATCTCCATCTTTCGCCTTCTATTGCGTCCTTTGCAATGTCGACCACTCTCCTTATCGCGTCGACGGTGGTGCGTCCCTTCCTAAATCCATATTGCAGGTCCGAGAGGGCTCCTCTTGCCTCGACATGTGTCAATAGTCGATTGTACACTATCCTCTCCAGTATTTTTGCCATCGCGTCCAATAGGCAGATGGGATGACACGACAATGGTTCACCTGGAGGTTTACCAGGTTTTGGAATGAGAACTAATTTCTGCTTCTTCCATCTACGTGGAAAAATTGCCCTCGACAAAATATTTATGGAACACATTGGCGAATATATCCGGCCTAAGCCTGATAGCCACCCTAAGTTCCCGGTTTGGGATTCCATCCGGTCCAGGTGTTTTCCTATCTCCTATTCTAGCACATGCTGCAAGTACCTCCTATCCTGTCACCTCGGGTATGGTGTAAGCTCTCTACATATAAATGTGTAGGGCTGGCCCTGTGGAAATAATGTACCAATAATCTCCCGCAGCAAAATCGGACTGCCTATTTTAGGCTGAGCTCCGATTTTCCTGCAGACGACTCGGTACGCTGTTCCAAAAGGATTGATGTTAGCCTCCTGGCATCTCCGCTGAAAGAATAGTTTCTTGCTCCTGTTTTATGTAATCGTTAAGGATAATACAATATTAAAAGAATTTGTTGTTTTTTGTTTTTTTTTTTTTTTATTATTATTTCTTCACATACACAACATTTTTTTGCTACATCACCACTCGCTCAGTCACTCACTCACTCAGTCAGTCTTTGCAAATATAATTCTCTATCATTGTGTCTATCTATCTCCGCATAAGTACGTGTACGTGTATTTTTTTATGCACATACTCGTATATTACGTAGTATTTTTATCCTGTTGAGGACAAAGTTTGCAAAAAAAAAAAAAAATTGAAATTTCTTTTTTTTTTTTTTGTCTTTTGGTTCTCGCTTTTGCTATTATAGTTTAATATTTCGCTCTCGTCTAGAATATAGGAGTATAGAAAACAGCATGTTGTTGTTATTTTTAAAAATATATTTCATTCCACATGTAAATTAGTGCAGATGTCTGGAAAAACAACATTTTATAGATTATAAAAAAAAAAAATAAAACAACAACAACAAAAAAAGAAAAAGTTTAGATGACCCACTAACTGTGTTAACGTTTAAGCAGATACAGGATGTGCATAGATGGACGAGTATACAGTGTTGCATAGTAGTGTGCATAATATTAAACCACTTCTAAAGCCTTGTATAAATGATAAGGAGTGTACCTTTGTAGGTGACATTTTCATAGAGAGCTTTAATATCAATTCGTCTCTATTGCAATACTAAAATAAAAATCTTTTAAGAATTAATCACATTAGGGTTGCAAAGAGGCAGCAATTCGATCATATCATTTGCAGAAATCTTTTTTTTTTTTTTTTTTTTTTTTTTTTTTTTTTTTTTGATTATTAAAATGACTGCATATGAGTTAAAGTGTGGCAAGTTATGCTTAAAATATTACTTTTTAACATTATATTCCAAGGCAAAATTACAGCGTATCCGATGTATAGATCAGGAGGATTTAATTTATGTTCAATATTTCATTGAATTCGCCGTAGTCTACTAGACTGATGTATTGGCTTATTAGACGTGAGGTTCAAAACACAGATTAGACATCCTCCAACAAAACGATGTATGAAAGAAATATTTCTTCGGTAAATTCCTCTCAAAAGATTTCTGGCACAAACTCTAAGAGTAAATAAATATTGTCATAAGAAGTTGCTCAAAAAGCTGTCATTCGGAGGCGACTTTAAACTCTCTCTGTACAAAAATTAACACACGCATCATAAGTGGTATGACAAGCAAGGTCATAATACTGACTGAAGTGAAAATTATGCCTCACAACCACATGGATATTGTGCAGCGCATTAACATCCAATGCGTGCGTTAACTCGGTCATGGCGTTCGGATGGGAAAGCATGTTGCGCCGAAATGGATATTTGTCACGAGGATTAATGGACGTTGGTGTAGAGAACGAACTTGTCTACGTTGGAAGAACCAAATCGAGCAAAATACCAAATCGAAGAGACCCAGTCATCGATTAATGCTGCCAACTGATAAAGGAACGATGTGTTAAGGCATACAGAAATCCATTAGTTGGGTTGGTAATGACGAATTAAGTAAGTGAGTAGGATGTACTTAATGTTTGCATATCAATAGAATCTATAGACAGATCAATAGCACATAGTCAAACAAACAATTTAAATTTTCGATTCGATAATTGTGCTCACCACTGTTGAAGCGCATTGTTAAATAAAAAATATTGCAAAAAAGATAACACCAAACTAAATTGAATTTTTGCTACAAAAAGGATATTTTAATGGAATTTACAAATAAAACAACAAGAACATCAACAACAATCCAACAATCAAACTATTTTGTTAAAACTATTGAAAATATGGTTTTAGGTTGCATAACTGCACACGCATACATACATACATGCATACATCTTTTGATTGTTTTCAATTTCTTATTATCAAAAATTAATAGAAAAAGCAGAAAATATTGCCTTAAATTGATTTTGAATTAATATCTTGCATTTGTTTTGATTTATAGAATAAGCAATTACTGCAATCAACTGCAATCAACTGCAATCAACTGCAATCAATAAATAACCCCAAAAGGATGGTTTTTTAATTGAGTCTCATTTATTAAATACTGGCAATTGTTAATTATTTTTATTTTTCTAAATTTGTGATTTAATGAAACAATTTATTTAAATAAGCCAAATAAATAATATCAAACCGTATTTATTTATTCGAATACTGAAAAAAATTAATTTTTATTTTTATTCAATATTTACTTGCTTGCTAGTCGTTACAGGAAGCTGTCAAATGAAATATCATTGACGTCAGTAAACAGAAACAAACAAAATTCTACTCTTGCCAGGCGCAACTATCAAAATTTCCGATGTATTCACTACTTTGAGAATCTCTCTGAAAACCTGCAAGCTTGACAATTGACAATCCGATCGTTGATTTCTTTAACAATATATGGGCAGAATGGCGGAAAAAGCCTAAATAGAATGCTCACGAAATTTCTGCTTAAACTCCAAAGAAACACGCTTAGTACGGTTGTCGAGATCATTACCGGGTATTGCATAATGTTCACGCATGCAAGACCCATTGATCTTGAAAACATCGCTAATGATTTCTACAGAAGCTGTAGGGATGAGGGAGATGGTACATGCCCGGTACTATGACATAGAAAAAGAAGCTACTTTGGTGCCTAAAACTATCTAGAGGAACAGTCAAGTACTGGCATTGACAGTCTAAGGCGCTTTATCAGAAGCTTTCAGTGGTTCCGCTATTATTATTGGAAAACTCTCATATCACAATGAGCCTTATGTGGCCTGAGTGTGTCCATCCAACCTTCCTGGATGGACAGCCACCTCCACCTATGCGACTATCTACATTCAGCAAATACATCCTATACAACAAAGCCAACATAACCCATGCCATCGAGCAAATTTAGCTCGAATTTTGGTCCAGAGTTATGAAACATTAAACATTTCGTATGCGGTTCACTCAAAGCAGCCATGGTGGATATGTGAAGAGGATGTTACATTCCTTCAAAAGAATAAATATTTTTACGGTATCTTATACACATAGATCTAGTGAAAGGAAATGCTTAATAAGTGTCCCGTTACAATATTATCTAGAAGCCATTAGACAAATATCATCAGCGTAATCAATGTCATTAAGGAAGATCTATTGAAGTCGCCTTAGTCTAGTAGGTAGTGTGTTAGATTTTTAGGCATACAGACATCTCAAGCAATATATTTTTTCGCCGATTTCATCTCAGCAGATTTCTGGCCAAAAACTCTGAGAGTAAATAAAACTGCCATGAAAAAACTGCTCAAGAAAAATCTCTCGTTCGGAGTCTTGTCTTGAAACTGTAGGTCCCGCGCCATTCATGGACAAAATTAACACACACAACATAAGTGGTGCCAGAAACTAGATTGTAAATCTGACTGCAGGGTAGGCTATATTTTCGAGGGTTCAAAACGTGATTTTTTTCTCTCTCTTTTATAGCAACTAACTTCCGTTGACCTAGTATTTTACATGAAAAAAGGTAACAAAAAAAAATTTTTTTTTGTTTACAGAATTGCTTTGTTTATTACATGAAATCACATAACCTTGCTTTAAAGTTTATAAATTCTATCAAAGAAAAATAAAATATCTCAAGTATTGAAACTTTTATTGCATGACGTTTATCTTTTCAGTTGTAAAAAAGGAGAAAAAGTTAAGCATTTACACGCTGTCCTTATCTCACTGACAATAAAGTAAAGATTCGTTCTTTTCGTTTATTTCTTCTATTTAAGCTGCATAATTCAGGGATTCTGTTAAAATCGTTTCAAAAATTTCTGCTAATCGATTTGGTTTCTTGTCATTTAAATTCGATTTTTTTTTTTTTTTTTTCTGAAAAATATTTTTCAGCGACAATTCAATTTGCATAAATGCTTTGATAACTGCCACTTACTGTTTGCTTACTGCTCTATAGAAATATAAATTGTCACACAGTATAGCAATGGCTATAGCAGTGTAGCA
Organism: Sarcophaga bullata; assembly: GCA_005959815.1. Taxonomy (NCBI): domain Eukaryota; kingdom Metazoa; phylum Arthropoda; class Insecta; order Diptera; family Sarcophagidae; genus Sarcophaga; species Sarcophaga bullata. The sequence continues at coordinate 134,212 of QOCX01000442.1, forward strand.
TTTAAATATTTATTCTGCTTATAAAGGACGAGACACTTTATTTCTCTTCTTCTACTAAACCGCATCAAGGACGCCAGTGTTGAGAAGTGAGACACAAATCTATGCATTTAAAAATTAAAGTCAAGAGAGAGAGCGAGAGAGTGTATGAGAGAGAGAGAGAGAGAGAGAGAGAGAGAAATAAAATAAAATAATAACAAGAAGAAGAAAAGAAAATAACAAAGAAACACAACGAAGTTAAATGTAAACAAATCCAAAGATAAAATCATGGTTTTTTTATGCATCCTTAAGTATGTGAATAATTTATACTTTCCTTTTTATTTTTACTCATATGTTGTTGTTGTTGTTGTTGTTTTTTTAAATTTTTATATAAAATAATAAAAAAAAAACAGAAATTAAAAATAAACAACCATTAACAAAAGAATCTTTATTGTAAATAAAAACTCATTTAATATTTATTACGACAATATCGTATAAAATATAAAATGTATTGTTGTGGCAAGAGAAATAAAATGTGAAAATAGAAAATAAGCATTTAAACTATGGCTTAAGGGCAAAAGCTTTTTAAAAAATAATTTAAAACAATAAAAAAAAAATTATTATTTTAAAGTAAGAAATTAAAAGTTTAAGGAGGACTACTTGCAAGCATTGAATAAACCAACCATATATTTAGTCAGGATTACAACCCGGCTGCTTACAACATTCATATTGTGTGTGTTAATTTAAAAAAATTGAAATCGAGTTAGCAGATTTGAGAAATATTTCGTGACATTTTTATTTATTTTAAGAGAAATTGGTACTTATAACCCTTCAACCAGGATTACAACCTAGCTTCATACATCACTCCTGCTTTGTGTAAGTAAATTTTATGCATGAGTAGTGGTACCCATAATTTTAATATCGATTCTGAATCATGGATTTGAAAGTTCTCTGGAGAGAAAGTACACTACGTTGCAGATTGGACACGTTTGATCACTGCTTCTAGAAGTAATTGCGACATATAGAATAGCTTTTCTCTTATGTTGGTTTCCTTGGACTTGGACTATAGAAGATACCAACATAGCGATCGTACGTATAGAAACACAACAATACAAGAACTAAACATAGGAATTCGTCTCTAGGAGGGTAAACTAAACATTTCTGAAAGTTTTTACTCTTTCCAACCACTTAGAGAGGATCCACACTAGCCTTGATGTTCGTGCAACATGGTTGCAGATAGAAGTACGGGTTCTTGTCTAATAAGCCAACACACAACCTGTTAGATTATGGTGACACCGCAATAATCACAGCTGGAAGTACTACAGAGTAGGTAAAAAAATTACAGACTAAAACGATACAGGAGGGCTGGTAATATCAAAGGATCAATTACTCAAATAGCTACACGATCTTTTAATTTTTCATATTCGTTTTGTTGGATACGTCTGAGCTGTGGTTTGAACCGCGGGTGGCTAACACACTGCCTACTAGACTGCGGTAACTTCAACAATGGTCAATCCAACAACTGTTGTGCATCTAAGAAAAGTTGTTTACTTTATTGTTGTAGAAGGCGCATAAATCTTAAAAAGTAAAACCGAAATGTCACCGTGAAGTCACCGGTTCAAACTACAGCTTAGACATCTCCAGCAAAATGAATTTGAAAAATACTTCAGCAGCGAACAAGAAAAGTTTCACAATAATCTGTCGTTCGGAAACGACGGTAAACTATAGGTTCCGCCACTCATGCATAAACTTAACCTACACAGCCTAAGTGATATGAGAAGTCAGGTCATAACATTGGCTAAAGGGTTGTAATGACTAATTATGCATGCTTATCCAGATGTCAACTGTCATTTTAAGTTCACCATGTAATTACTTTTAGTAGTTTTATGTTATGTCCTGTGTACATGTGTGTATATGTTTGTCGTCTATGTTGGTTTGATTTAAAATGTCATTCAATTTATCACGTTTAAGTTGATGAATTAAAGCAAAGGAACACATGTCTCTTGGCATCTTTACAGTTTTGCTTTTTGAGCATATTCTACTTCAGATGGATAATAAAAATTGTCTTGCATCAGTTTTCAGGGACGACATTATACGTATAAATGCCATTAAAGATGACTGAGAGATGAAGCACATATAAATGCGTACGAGTAGGTGTAATGGCCATATTAATTTATTATCGTTTAATCTTGTTTAAATCATAAAAAAATGCATTCAAGCTGATGCAAGTTGAAGACTTGCAAAACATGAGTGGTGTAAGCAGCTGGATTGTAATCCCGACTAAATGTTTGTAAGTAAAAAATGAACACGCCTTATTATATTAGGATGCTGTGAAGGCTTACTAGGCCTGATATCAAATCGAAAATATGAAAAAATATTTCTTCGGCAATTTTCTCTTAGCAGATTTCTAGCAAAAACTCTATGAGTCGACCTTAAACTGTAGGTCCCGCCACTTATGTATTAAATTAACACAGAAAACATATGAAAGTGGTGTGAGAGGCTAGGTTGCAATCCTGACTGTATGTCTACATGTTTGTAATGAATAAGAGACCAGTGAATCTTACCTTAAGATGTGCTTTCCATTTGCAAGATTAATGTTGTCCTAAAGGGTTACTTATTAATCATGCGTGGCAATTTTATTAGGGATTCTTAATCATGAATTCATTGAATTCAAATTAAAAAAGGTTTAAAGTAACAATTAGAGATGTTTTATTACAATTTCTTAAAATTTGTTTTTAACATTACTTTAGTAATTTCTAATAAAAATTTTTTGCACGTTCCAGCAGTAAATACGCATGCGACTGCAATAGTGAATAAAAAAAACATTGACCGCAGTGTCTTCTAAACAGTTCAAGTTTTTTGCTTGACTGACTTTGAATAGCCAACAGAGTCAGGCTGTTTTTCTGTTCTTAACGCTTTCTTGTCTAATTTTTCAGCACAAGCTTAAATATTTTCGCCCATTCAACAACTATTTGGAATGTTGTTCACATCAACAACTTCATTTTTTTTTTTTTGTTTTTTTTTTTTTTGTTTTTCAGCAAAAGAAATAAGTTAACAACCGCATAAATAAAGACATTATTTAAGCCATTAAAAACTCCTTAAAAGTTAGAAAACGCCCTTAAATACTGAAAAAAAATATGGTTTTTGTTATTGTTTTTGTTTTACCACTGGCTGCAGTTACTTTCTATTTTTTTCCGCATTTGAAATATAAAAAAAAAAAATTAGAAATTAAAAATTATAAAAAAAAACCTGCCTGATATATTAGCAATTTGAACAAGTTTTAACAACAACAACTTAAAAGTGGTCATTAAACAGAGTAGAGTAGCTGAAAGAAAACAAACAAAAATATAAAAAAGAAAAGTGGTGAATATTTTCCCGACTTGGTTGCTGCTTGCTCGCTCTATCATAAACAAGCACTTAAAAGAGAAATTTACTTGCCAACTCCTGGGGTTTTTCTCCGTTACAGTTTTTATATTTCCTTTCCTTTCCTTTTTTCTTTAAATAAATCAAGCCTGGAAGAGAAATTGTAACAGAAAATACCATCAAGTATGGAGAAAAGTAACAGTTGGTTAACCATGGCTGTCGAACATACTACACAACATTCCTTAGTAGGAGATTGCGGAAAGTTCTTGATACCACAGGCTATGTTCGAATAGATTTATGGCATCTCCGAGGCATCATTTTCCTAATTTGCAACCAAAAGAAAGAGAAATTCCGTAAAATTTTATTTTTGCTTAAAACCGAATAGTACAATCGTTCATTAAAACCGGTCATTACAACCCTTCAGTTAAGCTTTACTCAACTTCTCACACCACCCACGTTGTGTGTGTTAATTTTATACATGAGTAGAGGACCTAAAGCACCGAACGACAGATTTTTTAGAAACGTTTTTATGGCAATTTTATTTGCCCTCAGAGTTCTTGCCAGAAATCTGCGGAGAGTCAGTAGCCATACAGCTTGCAGTCGAAGTCGAAGTTACAAACATCATGTCAAACATATAATATATTACTACAGTCAGCGTCGTCTACAAATATAGTATGTATGTAGAGAAAAATGCTCATTAAAAATAATTTTTTTTAAAAACATTTTAACTTGAAAGACACATGCAGGCTTACATGCATTAAAAAATACGTAAAGCATCCATGAAATAGCGTCAACAACTTATTGGGGAACAATTAAAGTCAAAGCTATTGGATAGAACGGTAACAGCGTAAAAATATTAAAATGGATTGATGAGTTTTTTAATGTTCAATCCTTCTGCAATGTTCCTTTTTAATTTTTTACAGTCTTGTTTCAAATTGTACTTCAATTTCTGCTGCGAACAGAGATTTTTTAGAATATCGTTCAAATGACCCCCACGCCTTCTCTAGCTTGAGCTGATCCGAAATGTTCTATTTTCCATTACTCTGGCGCATTGAACACGCTGTGGTTTCTCGCTTATGTGCATACACCAGCGATTTATGAAAACCCCACAAGCAAAAGTCTAACGGCGGCGAAACACATCAAATCACTACCATGTGAGGCAACCATGTTCGTGCAGAAGATTTAATGTGGCACTTAGCGCCATTCTGTTGAAACTAAAAGTCGTTTTTGTCAAGATCATCCACTTCAAACCAAGAGAAGTTGGCAATCATCATGTTGATAGTGATGACTTGGCCAATGTTGCTCTCTCAAAAGAATGTCGACCAATGACGCCGCCATTTCTAAATTTTCGCCAAACAATTACTTTTTTGAAATGCATTAGGCGCTCTTGCGTTCCCTGCGAAACGCTGTTCTCCATGAAATATGCACCTATGAAGCCGCTATTTCTTAATCCACACCAAATAATTACTTTTTTGGGACGCATTCGGCGCAGAAGTCGCCGTAGTCTAGTAAGTAGTATGTTGGCTTATTAAACGAAAGGCCACGGTTCAAATCCTTGGTCAGACATCACTAACGAAATATGAAAAAAAAAATATTTCTTCGGCGAATTCCTCCAAGCAGATTTCTGACAAAAACTCTGAGAGTGAATAAAATTGCCATGAAAAATGTTGTAATGGCCAATTATGTATGTATGTATGTATTCTGTGCTCTTGTATTTCATGCGAATTGATAGATTCGTTGCCAACTGCTCCAAAGCACATACAACGAACCCTGATCGTTTTTCATGGTTACTAACCTTTAGTTTCTGGGTTAATTGAATTTTCTATAATTAGATGAACAAGCCTCGAGGCTGCGAAATGCGAAATTCTTGCGATCGACATGAAACTTTGATTATACAGAACTCTCTCACGGATGGATTTTACAGATTTTGGTTTTTGGTCGACATTCGGATATTAGCCGATCCTTTACTGATTCCTGAATGCTTGTAGTTTTCTCAGTAGAACAATTATGGCGTTTGTAAAATGTGCGAGGTACGCGGTACGTTGTCTGAACACAGCAATTAATTTTATAAAACAAATCTCTGCATTTTATGTTAGACTAATAAGACGCCGTTTGTATCATCTATTAACAAGTGTCCCGTTTTTCAAGTATTCACTGTTTAAGGATACCACAGACCACAATTTTCATTTATTTTGCCATATTAAATGCTCTTTTAAGCAGAAATAACAACCAAAACACACAACAGTTTTCTACTACTACAGAATGGAAAGCGGTAGAGAGAAAGATAAAGTTGAAAAGGAGGGGGGAAAGGGGAATAGAGTAAGAAAAAGAAAAGGGTAAATAAAAAACGGAAAACGGAAAACGCTAATAGATTTATGGAAATACGAACACAGTCAAATCTATTTATACCCAGTAGACAATGTTGGAGTGAAATTAAAAAAAAAAAGAAATAAAAAATTAAGAATTTTAAACTGACAATGACAATGTATTTTTTTATTTAAAACTTAATAGAAAATAATCAAAAATTTTCAATGGAATTGATTCCAATCGAGGCATATATATGTAGGGCAATTAAATTCCTTTTTTTCTTTGCGCTTAAAGAAGAAGCGAAAAAAATTTTGTTTTTCATAGTTTCTTGGCCATAATTCCATGCCTCTTTGTTAGGAAGCATTGATGCTGTATGTGTGTTTGCCCATCGTTATAATGATTAAAATGCACTTGTGTGTGTATAACATTAATTTTCCTTAGTTCTTTGCTTCCTTTTTTTTTGTCCTTTTATTTCTCCCCCTTTTAGTTTATTGGTCCTTTAGTCATTCATATTGCAAGTGTTTGCAACAATTCTTGTTTCTTTTCATTTCTTGCAGTGCTTTTCCCTCCGCACAAGAACATAATGATGGCAAATGAAAGGACAAAGATACGAAAGAGAGAGAGAGAGAAGCAAGGCACAGGAAAAAAAATCGATTTCAAAAGACACTTGAAAGTTATTAAATGAAGTTTCATTTTTCGGTTATTTTCCTCTTAGACTTCTTATTTTTTTTTTTTTCGTTGTTGTTTTCCTTTTCGTTTTTATTTTGGCTGAAGTACTTCAAAACAATATTTCGAAATTTATTTGCGGTTGATGACAAAAAGAGAAAGCAGCAAAGCAGCAAAGTAGCAAAGCAGCAAAAGTATAAAATCTTACTCAAATAAAAACCAAAAAGTATTAAGAAATTTAATAAAAAAAAAAAAAATAATAATGAAAAGAAAAGAAAAGAAAAGAAAAGGCAGTTGGCAGCAGAAAAGCGAGCACCCGACACAATAGAGAGACGCATTTTATTTATTGAAAGCGCTCGTAAAAATATTAAACCATTGGCTGCTGCTGCTCTAAGTGTTTTCGATTGCATTGAAAACCGCTTTTAATTTATTGGAAAATTAATCAAGGAAAATAAAAACGTTGATAATAACAATTGAAAGTCAAATAATAATAAACGAGAAAAGCAACTGAAAAGAAGACAGGCAATTGTGTATGTGTGTGAGTGTGCGTGTGTGTGCCATGAAGCCTTGTCTGCCTTATTAAAAAGGAAAAATTTTAAAAATATTTGCTTATCAGACAGACAGACAATTGACAGTTCGTATCGAATATAAAAGGAAAATATAATAGGATATCCTTACAATCAAATTATAAGTGAACAGAAAATTTTATTAAAATTTTAATGAATTTTTAATGAACATTGGTCTTCTTCATTTTGTCAAAAAATTTCAGTCCCATCCAGCCGACAAATAAAACTTGGAAAGCCTATTAATATGAAATTATAACCAGACCAGCCCAGCTAAGTCTAGGAAGTACTCCACGTGTTTCTCATATTTCTAACGTAGTTGACTCTTTTTATACCACGAATCCAGGAATCGGAAAACATATGCTCACTCTATGGGCAATTGAGTAGAACCACCACCTATGGGAGAGACCACTGCTGCATTGAAGTATATCTTCATATAATACTTTAAATAAATTAAAGTGTTATTCTTCATTTCATAAAGGCCTAAAGGCCTCCCTTAGCCTAATGGAGAATTCACCAAATTTCCTGACGAATATTTGAAATCTTCAAGCACATCAAGATCCGTATTTTTTTTTTTTTGTTCCTTTTGCACCATCCTAAATTGAACGCTTATTTAGGTTACTTTGAGGTCCTTCTTATCAAACTGTAGAGATCTGCCTTGTGCGAACGATCAAGGTTCCTCAGAAAATTTTTTCTAAAAGGTCCCAGTAATGACTACTTGAACTCTTGACGTGATAGTCTCTTCAACATGGTTTGAAATCCCAACACAGTAGACAAATGTAGTCTTGACAACAGCCTAGGTAGACTCAGGGCATATCTAAACATTTTAAGAGTTCGTTTCGTCGTCTCCAGAGCCCCAACACACTAGACAAATGTAGTCTTGACAACAGCCTAAGTAGACTCATGGCATATCTAGACATTTTAAGAGTTCGTTTAGTCGTTTCCAGAGCTTTGCAAGGTGGTTGCCTATTAGGCCCCATTTTCGGTCTTAAACTCGCATTAACGATTATCCATTACTGGTGAAACAATTTTTCTTTTACCTTCTTGATCTGTTCGGATTGAATGGACTCTAGTATAGTCAGCTTAGTCTGCTTAGCTTAAATCGAAAAGGGAACAGCCATGCAGATAGTTATGTAGATACCAGAGTTGGGATGATGTGCAAAAAATATATTTTTGGATCTCAAGCAGTGGTTTTTTTTAAATGTAGTCCTTGAGAGTCGGGCTTTGTGTCTTCAAAAATTTTATTCTTTGCCTGTGAATGTTTCGCTAATTCACTCTTTATTTTCAATAACATCGAGCAAGTTACAGCGCCTCTGGCAAGGCTAAAAACATATCCCAAAACCAAATTCATCGAGTACCAAGGAAAATCCACTCTATGCTAAACTATTTTTAAAGAGTTGCTCTTGGAAGGTAAACCCCAGATACGATGTGCATTATACCACGCAACACGCTACAACGTTGTTAAGTTAACCTAAGAAAAAGTTCATGTCCTAAGAAAAAGAAAAAAAAAAAGTTGCCATTGAAAGCACAATTACAAACAGGGGCATGGCTTTAAAGGGATCCATACTCAAGTCTTCTTATAGCCATAACATAATTAACATAATTGGCCATTACAACCCTTCAGTCAGGATTACGGCCTAGCTTCTCACACCACTTATGTTGTGTGTGCTAATTTTATACATGAGTGGCGGGACCTACAGTTTAAAGTCGACTCCGAACGACAGATTTTTTTGAGAAACTTTTCATGGCAATTTTATTTACTCTCAGAGTTTTTGCCAGAAATCTGCTGAGAGGAAGTCGCCGAAGAAATATTTTTTCATATTTCGTCTTTGATGTCTGACCGGGGATTCGAACCCTGGCCTTTCGTCTAATAAGCCAACACACTATCTACTAGACTACGACGACTTCAAGGCCTTCTTCTTATAGCCTTGTCCATAAAATTCGCCCAACAAAGGTGTGTCAAAACACTGGACTACTATACCCGAGAGATTGATATCTTACAAATAGACCAGCTGAGCTTCAGTTAACGATAACATTGTTAGAGAATAAAACGTTCTTTTATATCATATCTGAACTGCATATGCATTATGCATTTATATGCATGAATATGCATGAATATGCATTTCAAATAAATATTCTCTTTAACACGTATTGATTTTATAACTTGACAACAACAACAGGAAATTGCTAAAGTTGTCACATGGGTATGTGTAATCATGTTAGAAAAACATACAACATTTGATTGCAGATAAACGTCAGATTTACATCAAACATAACCGGAGAGATAAAAGAAATTGAAAATTTTGTTTTTGTGTGCTCTTTTAAATGCTTATTTAAAAAGGTTTTGAAATGTTAGAAAATGAAAATGAAAACGAAATACAAACAATTCAACAGTTCAAGCAAATATTTCTTTGGCATTTTTCAAATTGTATGCAGGATTCTTTACTTCGATTCTAATATTTTCGTTTTAGGATTTGGTTAAAAGAGAAAGCCTGTAAAGAACAGTTAAATTAATGTTTGCTTAATTTTTTTTGTTTGTCTTTTGAAGAGAAAAATGGCGTAAACGAAATTAGCGTTGGAAAACGAAAGGATTTGACAATACGAGGTGTTATTCAATTTTTCTTTTGTAAGCTTCTAATCTTTCTTTCGTGAATGACTTACATTTTTGTGGTCGATAACTTGCATTTTTTTTAATCGAAGACTTGCATTTTTGTGGCCGATAACTTGCATTTCTTTGATCGATGAATTGCATTTTTGTGGTTAATGATTTGCATTTTTTTCTGGTCGATGAAAAGCATTTTTTGTGTCATTGATTTTAGCTTTGTTACCCAAAATCTCCGGTTCTAAGAAATGCCCGACCGTAACAAAAACTGTTTTGGAATCCTTCACCCATTCCACTAAGTCCATTTCCCACACAATTTCACTTTAATCCGATTTTAATCGATTTAGGGAGAGTACGTTATAGGAAAGGTACCTTTCTTGCTAATTTGGAAGAAAAAGGTTTGCTTCGTCGCCTAAATCTCCCATCCTGAGTCATGTCCGACCATAAGGAATCCTTGATACCTTGGGTATGCAGCCCACTAGGCACGATTTATAAAGAATGTGTTTGATACAAAGGTCCCGATCTTACAACTTGATTATCGATGATGAGGACGTTTTCTTTCTGCACATGTTGTAAGAAAACTCTTTATTTTTTTCCATTTTTTTTTTCTTTTTCCTTATCATATTCATGTTTCCTTTGTATTGTATTGTGCCTACAGTTCGATTTTTAATTTTTACCTGTGTTTTGTTTTCATATTTGCACATCCTTTTTTGTTTTTAAACGTGTTCCAAAAACGTGAATATGAACTTAAGAAACACTGCTGTTAACACAACCATTTGAAGTGTCTTAAGGCGCCAAGGAAACGATTCGTTTATATCCTTGTCTTTTCACTCTTTTTTTCTTTAACTACAGTTCTGTTCTGCAACCCTTTTCCCATGAAATTGTTTGTAAAATAAAGTGCCACAGTTAAGTGCAGCTAGAGTGCAATATCCAGAACAGACTACCTCACGTTAAAGAGGTCAAAGTTGTAGCTCTGGTTGCTTTTGTTTTCCTTTTGCTTTCTGACGTAAGCAAAATGGGTTAAACATTTAAATGTTTCAGCCGTTTTGTGCTGTTTTCCTTATTCGTTTTATTCCTTTATACCACGTACTTTGAAAAGATTTCTTTTATTTTGCTTTTCAACGAAACACAAGAACAATTTCATTTGGCGGCTTAACGGCCTTTGGAGAAGAGTTTACACTCTTTTTGTTTAATGGAACTGTTTGAAAGAAGTACGAGTACATTATCAAGCGTTCATATCGTAAAAGAAATTATTCTGTGCATTTAACAACCCATGGCTTTATTTGTACAGTATAAACACGGGTATGAGGAGGGTAAGTGAATGAAATTTGAAAGTTTTTTTTCCCATTTCAAATGGTTCTTTGATAGTTGTACTTAAAACGAATAAAAAGAAAACAAAGATATTAATGTGTCGGCAACAGGTGAGTAATTATTGGAATTCAGCGTTTTTTTTATGTTATCGTCAGCCTGTGGCTACCACCTTTTCTGTGTGTCCACTCCTCTGAGATAAGTAACGTCGAATAAAATTTCGTCTTTAAAATATTGGAATCTCTTAAAGTCGCCGTAGACAAGTTGGTAGCGTGTTGGCTTATTAAACGAAAGGCCACTGCTCAAATCCCCGGTCAGACATCACAAACGAAATATCAAAAAAATATTTCTTCGGCGGCTTCCTCTCAGCAGATTTCTGGCAAAAACTCTAAAAGTAAATAAAATTGCCATGAAAAGTTTCTTAAAAAATCTGTCGTTCCGAGTCGACTTTAAACTGTAGGTTAACACACACACACAACGTAAGTAGTGTGAGAAAATAAGCCGTAATCCTGACTGAAGTGTTGTTATGGCCAATTATTTATGTATGTGTTCCATTGTCTCGTTAATCTCTCCACATGATTTGTGTTCCTTGCTATCATCTGCAACTATGCGTTGCTCACCTATTATCGAACTCGGCCTATTTTTATAAAAAAAATCTCAAGTTTTGGTCTACCTCATTCCTGAATCACCGCAAAGTGTCATAATGACTCAGTCTACACAACGTCCAGCATGACATCTCGACACATTGTTTTAGCTCGGCTTTTTGTGCCTCAAAGGTTTTGGATGATCCTCAAGCTCAAATGCTCCTCCAGCTTTATTAGAGAAATCATTCTGTTCTGTATTTCCAATTTTGCTAGTTGATAACTGTCTTATTGAAGATATATCTGTCAAACTAGTTGTCATTATGACATTATGGACGACCATAAACAACGACGTGTGTTCGCTGAGCGGGATGGTGAGCATTTGACAATATCGTTGAACTTAGAACGTTACTAATACACATGAAATCCAAAATCGTCAATGTATACCGATAAAGTCACTGTTTTATATGGACTTTAGACTGTCAGCTTCAGCGATCCATATTTCTTTAGAGATGAAGTTAGCCTGCCAATCACTGTCAACAGTGATCTGGATACCAACGATATGTGATTTCTACAACACAATGCTACGTGCCATGCAACTCACGCCAGTTTGGATATTATAAACGAGCAATTTGAGTGCATGGCCATCTCACGTGTAGGTGATGTGGTGTATGCGAAAAAGCCAACGGGCCTCAAAGCAGAGTCGTACAAAATTAAACATTTCAAATGCGCATCATCCAGAGAAAGCTTAGAGTTTATGCGAACTATGATTTGTTCCATACATAATGGCATCAATAGGTCCTTCAAATGAATAAAAAAATTTCAATGATATTTCATACGCAATTTCATTTATTTAAAGAACCCGATCGCTTAAATAAACCTTCTATACATTGCTGTAGAGCCAGCTTGAGGTGTGGCATTGAGAAGGCCATACGTATAACCATATGGAATGAAACCAAGCTAGGGTTGTGTAACAGGATACAAATATTATTCCATAGAAGCCAAACAAGTGTATTAGAGCGTCTACTCTGAAAGCATTTTTAAAGACTCAAAATTAACTCAAAATTTTCTCTCTATTTTCACAATGTTAAGTTTTTTAATTTTTCAAAATTTTCTTTGTAAGAAAAGGCGATTCCAAGCAGAACAGGATTATGTAATGTTTTAAATTTAAATGCCATGTTAATGGGAGAAATTGTAGTCAAATATATGCGTAAATTACTCACGATTTTTTTTTTTTTTTTTTTTTTTTGTATTCCACCACAGTACTCCTTCCTTCCTGTTTAAACTTTCAAAAATTACGAATCAAACACACAATCCCAGTGCAACTATTATTATTGCATTTGCTGTTGCTGTTGCTGAATGCTGTTGTTGTTGCAATCAAAACTAAAAGAGCTCATTTTCATTCTGAGCATTGTTATTCTGGGGGGAGAGAGGGTCAGTTCCAATGTTTGCTCATGCACACCTAAACAGTAAATGGCCGACAGGCAGAGAAAGAGAGAGTACAGAGAGAAAGAGACAGACAGACAATATAGTCTATAAGTGGTTATTATTGTGTTTAACATGAATTGTATTTTGTATTGACCACATACAACAGCTATAAATACACACACTACTTTACATTGTGCACGCAGTACTATGAAATCCTGTTCTGTGTTTTAGTATTTTTAGTTTTAATGTGGTGGCCTTAAAATCGTAAGACCATGCCACCGTCAATGTTAAACCAATTGTGGATTCTAATTGGCATATATATATATGTGTGTGTGTATATATATATACTATACTTATTTCCATAGCTATGTATGTATATATGTTTGTAATTTAGTTTAAATACGTATGTATATGTGCATGTGTATCTGTCTCCATATGTAAGCCAGTAACCAGGCTTTGGTATCAATTCTATAATGGAGGCCAAATGTTGTGCTTTTTTTTTCTTCTCTCATTTGCTTACAAACGTAAGTACGTACATACGTACATACGTACTTGAATAAAATTTTATGTGGAATATTTTTGTTGGTCAACTGTTTGTTAATTTCAAAATAATATTTTTTTTCTTTCTTTCTTTCTGCTCTTGATTTTAAGTATTTTGTAAAATTTAATGATCATTCATATGTGATGACCATTTCTTGTTAAACATTTGAAATGTCTAAATAACGCTACAGTCCTTCTAGCACCTTTGAACATGAAGTTGGAAGATGGTATACAAATGCAGGGCATCGCAAAGGTCTGTTGAAATTACTGAAAGAATCCAGCAAGTTTGAAAAAGCATGCGGAGTATTCAAATCGTGTAAGCTAGACTTATAAACCATTTCTATGAGCCAAAGCTTATATTTTCAATTTTAATTCCGTCTTACTGAATGCATAACCTAAGCCTAAATGCTGTTATTGAATCTTAAAGGACTCTGGTTTGAATACATGGATTCGAATGAGAAATTAAATGAGTTTAGCCAATAGCTTTTCAGCTTTTATGTGATTATTTATGGAGTGTTTCATTAAAAGCCAATTTTATTTGTTTGATGCCTTTATGTGTGGCACATAACATCTTTCAAATGTCTGCCAAGGCTTCTCTGGATTGTCATGATTCTGTTTCAGGCTGAATTTGGTTGTGATTGTGGTTTATTTTTCACACTTACTTTCTTACTAACATGCTTACTTAATTGGCCATTAACAACCAGTTTATCGGATTTTCAACTACCTTAATACATCCTTCTAAAGGCTACTGCTTCTTATGCGTCTTTGCAAGTTGCTCACACTATACGATGACAGGGTTTCCTGTCTGGTTTGGATCTTCCAATGTAGACAAGATCATTCTCTATGCGAACGTCCGCTAATTATCGTATCAAAAAGCCGTCTCGCCTGAACATTCTCTACCGTTCGAACAACAACAAGTTCGAGCCAGCACAACAGCTGGATATTAATGCGTTGCACAAGGTGCATATCGTTAAGAAGCGCATACAGCTTATTATTGGGGAAATTATGAGAGAGTGCCAACCACAATTAAAATTTAAAGTTCAGAGGATTTGACAGCGCTGCTTGTGTCTTTTTACATCTAATGGATACTAGTTTGCCATCCAAGAAGAATCACAAGGTGGCTGCATATCAACTTGAATACATCAAAACAATTAATTGCACATTTTGATTAAATTAATGCGTCCCACAAGATGGTTTTTGAGGGGACAAGTACGCCTTAATTACAATTTTCTATGAAGAAAACATTACAGTAAGATGACAGCCAGAAATCTAGAAAATTTATATTCAAACCTATCTGACAGATGGTTCAACTACGACTTAATCGTAAGAGTACACCTCCTGGGAGATTAAGAATCAACAGAACGGAAGTTGGGCGCATTATTATGCCACAAAACCAATATTCAACATTGTGTTGAACTTTAACCTTGATTGCATATATCCGCTAACATTTTTTATTTTCTACAGTTCTTACTTAAAAAGATAACCCAGAAGAAAAGCTCTAACGTATACAAATTGCATGATCTCGCAGGCCAGTTTACATGCACAGTGAACATGCCTTCAAATCAATCATGCTGATAATTCAATATATGTAGCATGAACTAAGAGGTACGTAAAGTCCTTCTGTTGATACCACATATCATTGATGTTGTACAGTTTATCCAATACAGTTCCAGACAAGTTGGTAACTATCCTCGTTGATAGTAATTTCGTAGCTAACATCGTTCTCAGAATTGAATAGTTTCGTTACGAACATACGAGAAGCAGAATGACACGAGCCTTGTTTATTCAATCTTCTATTAGCATTGCTTGTAGGGCATCTTATGCTTTTTCGAGTTAATTTTTCTAGTTATGCTTGCTTTTAATTCAACATAATTTTTTTTTTTTTTAAATTGCAACAACTGGCATTAGAATTGTGGTTGTTGTTAATGTTGTATCTTGTATGTACGAGTATGTATGCCTGGTGGGTATTGTATTTATGCGTGCATAGAAGTGCATTTTGTGTAATTTTTGAATTTTATTGTGTGGCATTCAAATCATTTAATGTTTATTTGACTTTTTTACCTCAAATATCACAATACAAAACTTTATATATTCATATGTACAACCTATTTGCCTCATAACGAAAAATATGCATCACGATCTATGCCACAGAAAAATGAAAATTGAAGTTATTTTGAATATGAAGTTTGTCTATTGCATTACCATCATTTGGAAATTTCGAACATAATGTCTGGTTAGGCAAATGTTGTTCTATTTTGACTTTTGTCCCCCATTTTTTTTTTTTTTTTTTTTTTTTTTTTTTGCAGAAAACTGGAGCAAATAATATTATTTTTACCAACTGCAAATATAGAACACAGACAATATTTGCAAAAAAAAAAAAAAGAAATCAACAATAATATATTAGACAGACTAATTGAAAAATTTCCAAATAAAATTTTACAATAACTTGGGCAAATTGTGTTGAATAATAAAGGAATGGATACACGTATCCATGCATGATATGAAAATAATTTCATTTGACAGATCGAAAAATATTGAATTTAAAATTTGTTATTAATGGATTGCTTTGTATGATATTTGATACTTACAATTAAGGATTTAAATCGTTATACAATGGTAATAAGTAATGACATAATGTCAGTTGTTATGGATTATTTTGGAAATAAATTAAGTGAACATTGATTGGACTTTGATAAAAAAAATTCTTGATAGAAAATCAAATCACATCATGGATTCTGTTACTTCCATAATTTGGCATTGAAATCTTTCAGTCAGGTTTACAATATAAATTCTTATATCAGCCACGTTGTTTGTGTTAATTTTCTCCATAAGTGGTGAGGTCTACAGTTTAAAATCGACTCCGAACGACAGATTTTTTGAGAAACTTTTTTCAGGAATTTTTTTTTTTATTTATTCTCAGCATTTTTGCCAGAAATCTGTTGAGACTCAGTAGCCTAAGAAATATTTTTTCATAATTCGTTTTGTTCAAGATGTCTGAGCTGGGGTTTGAGCTTCAGCATCAACTACACTACACTAGACAACTACAGGGCTTGAATTACGCCGTAAAATTTGTTTATGTTTGCATAATATCGGCCACTTATAACCAAAATTTGAAGACCTGCAAAGTAGGGAGCGTTAACTTTGACTTTCGATAAATAAAGGTTATCTTGTCTTTTTTTCTGTCATTTTTAGCTTACACCTCCATTAAAATCAACTTATGGCAGGTGTAAGTTAGGGTGACTATATTTTCAGCAAGCAAGCTTGCCTAAGTAGGTTGAACTTTTTTAGAGAGAACATGTGAATTAGTTTTCTTCTTTCAGAAATTAATTCAGAACCCCATTAAACACAGGCTGCGCTACCTCTTGGGAAAATATTGCACTCAACAAGCAACGTTACTTTCCACTTCATACAATACATCAAGCCTATACATTTTCATGAGAGCTTGTATGTCTGCAACTAAACAACACGACATCCCATCATCTTAGGACCTACTTCATTGGAATCATTCAGGTGATCTATGCTCGTTCATTCTTTTCAACTTTTTGTTGGAAAATATTTTTCTCGGAACACGTTATGCGTATTCTAATAGCTTACCTAAGAAGGTTTATATCTAGTGTCGAACCAAAGACTATAAACACATAAAGATGTTGGAATGTATGGTTGTGCGTTTGATAAGGGCTCCCGATCTTTAAATTTAAATCAAACAAAGTGAATGTAAAATATCATAGAGATTTTGTTTTCCATTCAAGGATTATTAATGACGCTTTGGTTTCTCTGGGTGGAGCACAATCAAAATTTTCCAGGATCCTGACGCATATACCAGACTGAATTTAACTGGTGGCAAGGATCATGTTGGCTTTGAGGACTTCTGTGGTTTGTTTGGCTTATTCGTATGCATCTGCAACTTAAAAAAAACGCCACAAGGAAAAGTGTAACGGTAGCATCATGTCGGTTACCAGTTCACATGGCCTTAACGATAGTCATGGTCATGAAAAATATCCGATAATGGTACGCACTGGTGTTCCAATCATTCAATTTAGCCGAATAGAAATTCGTAATCAGTGAACTGCAGTATATGCCGTTGAAGATGGTTCCGTAATCAACGTCCTCTTTACAGAAATATGGGCGAATAACTGACTGGGTTCAGCCCAAATTCCACAACAAACAGTATGTTTTTGTATTGAACTCTTTTGAAAATTCAACGATTTTGTTTCTTTAAGTACCCATTTTTCCCAAAATTCGGGTCACGTACTTACATAGGCTGAATGGTAAGCAGTATGACCTGTACGGCAAAAATTTCAACCGCTTGGCTATGTTGTGAAGATGCAGGTTAGTGCTTCCAAGAAAGAATATTTCAAGAATGGAACTTAAGAGGAAATGACAGAAAAGGAAGATCAAAACTGCAATGAAATGGTCAGTTCGAAGGCAATTTTTAAGAACTTGATAATGAGATATTGGATAAGAATAGGTTTAGAGATAGCAAATAAGAATCTAATCTAAGGACGTCGGAAGAGTGGAAGCATTTTGATGAATGATTTAAAGCATAAACCTTCTATTTGATTTCCCTACACTTGCATAATCTGTAATATCAAGTTGTCGTTATTGTTCTGCACCTTACTGTATTGCCTGCAACAATTATTTCTGAGAATCTTAAGTAAATACTATTGTGTTGGATTTTAGAATTCATTAAAATTAATTTAAAATCATAAAAGTCAGTATTTCCGTACTTATCTGTAACCAACACATACACATAAAACTACGAAACCTTATAAATTATATTTACTGGCTTTGCTCTATGCTATGTGGGCTAACCAAACACTTTGTAGTTGAACAATAATACCCAGAACATCCTAAGGACATGTAATATCTTAGAAAATTTTTTTGTATTTGTTGTATAATTTTATTGCTTTATTTCAAGTAAATAGTAAATATATACGGCAGCACGTGCAACACCTATATTGAATATTACATACCTTTTGAATTGAAATCAATTTAATTAAAATTCATTAACACACTCGTGCTATTGTTTATTCTTATTTGACATCAAGATCCAAAGGACAAATTTTCTAATTTTAAAGTAATTCATATTGAATTACTTTTATTTAGTCAATCTGACAGTGGAATATCAAAAAATCATTCAGATGCCCTAGACATATTAGTGTGCAGCATTACACAAAATTGTTTGCATTCATTTGAATTCAATTCAATTCATTTCAAATAAAAATTAAAAAAATCGGTTTTCAATACTCTCGTCTCAGAAGGAGGGAACTTTTTAAATTTAGTATCATATTTCCGGTTCAAGTCTAGCTTGTCAGTTGTCACTTGTCAGTTGTCACTTGCCAGTTGTCACTTGTCAGTTGTCACTTGTCAGTTCTCACTTGCCAGTTCTCACTTGTCAGTTGTCACTTGTAAGTTGGAGCTTGTCAGTTGTCACTTGTCGGTGAAACTTGTCAGTTGTCACTTCTCAGTGAAACTTATCAGCTGTCACTTGTATTTCTTCCAATTATTGGTGATGGAACACATTACCATGGAACAACACTTTACAATTGTGAGAATTTATTACAAAAGTCTAGAAAGTTATTCAGAGACTGCTCGAAAACTTCGAAGAATAGCCACCCGGAAAAGTGCACCTGATATATCAAACATTGAAAGACTGTTGCAAAAAATTTGAAGAAATGGTATCTTTATTAGACTGTAGACTCCTGTGAGTCAAGGCATCGATTAGAGTCTCTTGAATATATTTCTGCTGACAGACAAAACCAGAAAATGTCAATTTGACATCGTTTTCAACAACTTTAGAAATTCGCCCTTATTCGTTTGATGGGTAATGGAATAAAGTGAACTCAATGTCAACTTTTAGAAAAAAATTTTTTTTTTCTTCGATGTGTGCACAAATTTGTCGAATTTGGAACCCATAAAGCTTTCATAGAATCTATGAGAAGCAAATGCACCCACAACCAGCAATTGTTTGATGCGGTTTGGCTAGGCCTTTTATTTTTTGATGATGAGCACATTACAGAAACACTATGGCTTTGGCCTCAATTGATTATCACCGATCTGTACAACATGGGCATCTCAAGTTCAACAATCGATTTATTGCAACAGCGATTTCAATAACAAATTTTCTTAAGCAAATCTTATAGTAATTAGCCACCGTGATAATGCAAATTAACGTCATAATGTTTTTCTCTTTGTGGTTTTGGAAGATTTCTTGTTTCTGTAAATAATTCAGAAACAATTTAGAGTTGACATGCAGTCCCATCTATGCAGAGAAATCACGGAAAATTGTATGCAAAGATTTTTGCCTCAACGTCAGAGTCGAGGCAGTTATTTAATGGGAATTTCATTTAATCAACTAAGAAAATCAGCCCACATTCATTAAGGCTCTCTTAGAAAATAGAGAAGTTTGATGTATTTCTTATATCGGAGGACAAGGATTTGGTTGTTATTATGGCAGCTTAACTGCCATATTAAATTTTAATTTTACCTTCACGACCACGGGCGCTCAACATTTTTCACGCCTGCAGAATTGAAAAAGCTTCAGCTTGATATAGGTAAGAAAAAAAATTTAAAGAGAATTAAACACACATTTCATATAACACCTGAGGATATATGTAAACAAACACTTGTAAGTAACCTCAAGAGAAAAAGCCGGATGAACAAATAACACGTGAAAAGGACAGACACTTTGAAAGAAATGCCTGGAAACAACATCACAGCTGACAGACATACTTTTATGTTAAAAGAAAGAAGACATTTTATAGACATCATATGAAGCTGTAAAAAGGCATGTGTGTGTAAACATTTTTATATAAACATTTGTATATAAACATTTTCATATAAACATTTGTATATAAACATATGTTCTTAAACATGTCTCTCCATACATAAGATAAGTTCTTTATTTATAGAAAAACCCGAAAAGCTTTTGCTTTGAAATGAAGAAATTTTATAAAAAATCCAATAAAAAAGGAACAAAGCTTAGTTGGTTGGATTATCTAGAAAATATCCTACTTTATAGTATAATACATGGATATCATAAATATCCATGAGAATATTTCCCATAATTTAAAATCAAATATTTATTGCTTATCTACTGCAGGAAAACTGTCCTATTTGGGAAACTGTTATATGGCACAGCTTTATAGCTAGATAAACATAAATTCCTTACGTATCTGCTGGATAAAACAAAAAGAAGCTTATAAAGCCTTAGAGTTATTAAAGCTTATTTATGTTATCCTTCTTACCAACCACTTTTCTTACCATACTTGCCACCTAAATTTAATTTCTCACAAGCAGTAGCTTTCAAACTTCTACTATAATTTTTAACATCCATCTTCCATTGTTCATTATGTGGTTTATGTGGCATGCATTCAAATGGATTGCACTCAGCTTAAGTGTCAATTCGAATTCGAAATACACATTCAAACTTAAAATCCATTTTGATTTATTTAAATTACAAAAACTACAATAAATATTATAAACAACAACCTTCAACAAAAAAAAAAAAAAATTAAATCAATTTCAGCTTAAAGCTTCTAGGGTATGAAGCTTTTATTAAAAATACCCTGATTTTTGGGCAATTCATCTAGCGTAGGACTGGGTATATCAAACACGGGATATAAAGGAGTAAATTCACAGCGATCTAAAGCATGTTGTTCACCCTCATTAATATCATTACGTGCCGTATGATACGATTCTTCGTAAGAAGGAGGGGCTACAATAACAAAATGGTTGGTTATTATAAAACTTTTTCAAATATTCTTACAGAACTTACGCAAATGCGGTGTTAATTGCTCGAGAGTTGGCACATTATCTATTTCATTAATGAAATTTAAAGGCAAATCTGTAGGTCTTTCCCTTGAGTTATCTCCACTAATGCCAACAGCTGAGGGTTGCTGTTGTATAACATCTAAGCCTGTGGTATTATTTGCCAAGGGTATGTTGCCAATGATGACGGGTATTGTAATGGTTTGAGTTTTTTGAAAACTTTTCATAACCACTTCCATTTCAACTTGATAATGAATTTGTATGATACCACATGCATGCAGACATGTTGGTGGTGTAGCTGGTACATGTATCAAATCTCTTAGGGATCTGGTACAATTTCGTAAAACACCATCACTTTGAATTTTACTTACACTTATGCGTTGAACGTTGTGGTGTGTTGGATTTTGGCTAATATAACGCACAATCATTATTAAAGCAAATCTAACTTCGGACACGGCTATATTGCTGTTATTAATAATCAATGCTTGTACGGGTATACTTTGTCCAGGCACATAGCCAGCTTGGGGAATTTTCAGCTCCATTTTTATAGGCTCTGTCGTGCAAGGACCACATAAAAAGCTGCGATATGCTTCGCTATTGGATGGAATCTAAAAAAAAATATTGAAAAACTTTTAAGAATTATTTAAAAACATTTCTACTTCACTTACCCTTATTTGAGGTGATTCAAAATTTAAATCAGTCATCCTTAATACCGTAAAACCCCTCTTAAAGTTTATATCAAACTTCCAGGGTCTCACCAAACCCACTTTGACTGTATATCGTATGTGACCATGTTGGCCTTCGTATGATGAGGGACAATCCTGTGGCAATTGGCAAGCAAAGTTGAAATTGTGTACACCAGCAGCAATTGTTGATTTTGACAGGCCTTTAAAGAACACACACACACACACAAAAAAATGTATTTTTCAAGACTATAAGTCTTCAAGACTTACCATGTTCAGAACCCATTAGATAAGAATTGGTAGATAAATAATCTTCCCGACCCTGGTACATGTGTTTGGTAAAGAAACTCCTTTCACTCCATAATGTCGAAGCATAGCCGGATATGCTTAGTAAAATAGCTGAAATAAAAATCATAGTCAAATAAAAAAAGTTTTTTAAATTATGTCACACCAAATAACATATTCAAACGTAATCTTGAAAAGGTTGTTAAAAATTTAGTGATAAATGCCTAGTAAGCTGGTAACGTCACTCTGATTATGTGAGGGGTCTTTCTCAATATTTTCCATGATTTCATTTGCTTTTTGTTGATTGGCGACCTAGAGCATCTTTAACATCAAATAACCATCACCACCATTTATTTTTCTAGTTCTCAAGTTATGATATCGTCTAAGTAAACTTCGAAAACTTTTTCAGTAGCCTGCTATGTATTCTTGTCCTTTCTATAACTCGGGTAAATTAGTTGCCATTTGTTCGATATGAATGGATATAACATGCAACAATACGTGCAACTAATAAATTTGTTTTATGAAAATGAATTTTTGTACATCTAAGATTGTCATCCTACGGAGAGTAGTATTGGTGGTGTGGTGAATAAATTCAAGCAACACCCACCCGTACGATATCGGAGAACTAGATCTGCCGAAAACAATGCCGCTGTCCGTGGGAGGAGACATAAGATTTTGCATCGCTTTTATTTGTATTTCGTTGAATCATTACAACGCCAGCACAAAACCCTTTGGTGTTTGGATTTTGAGTTGGAGGGATAATATTTTATAGTGAAAATGACATTGGCTAGACCATCATTGTCAACGGCGAGCTTTATATACAAAATTCCTTTTGTCCTGATTTGCCTAACCTGGACACCAACGACATGTGACTTTAACATAATGGAGCTACGTAACCTACAGCTCTTACTACATTCGAGAGCATGGTTATCTCACATGGAAATGCTGTAAACTGGTCACCCATATCGTTCTACTTTATACCTTTAAAAATGTTCCTTAGGAGTTCTCTTAAGTCTCAATAGGGTCTTCAAATGAATAAAGAATTATTATATCTCGCACATATTTGATGAAGAGACTTCATTTTTTAATCCAAAATGGGATACAATTTTAAATGTAGAATTTACTTTTAAAATGCAGTGTATTGTTCACATTTTCTTTTTAACTGCAAAAAATTTTGTTTTCAAATTGCATACCTTAACAACAAATACGTATGCTGCTATCAAGTACTTAACGCTTAAATATTTATGAAATTATTAAACTATGCTTCTATAATTAGCAGCTAATCTTATCCGACAAGCATATTTTTCTGCTTTAATTTAATATTTGCTTTTATTGTTGTTTTTTGGTCTTCAAAGAATAAAAAAAAAAAAATACAAAAATTATCATTTAAAAATTCTTGAGCTCAAGCACATTTACATAAAATTGAAAGAATTTTAAATTAAAATTTCCATAAAATATTTAAATAATTACGCCATTCTTTGATAATGACTAACGTTTTGTTATAATTTAATATATTATTTGTATGCTTTTGTTTTTTTTTTCTTTTCTATTAAAAGTAAATTAAGTAAACACTTCTGTTTTATTTTTTTTTTTTTATTCTGTAGATAACAATATGAAGAGTTAAATAATATACAGTAAAGTGCGGTTATAATGAATATCGTCTTAAGTTTTATTTACAATGCGTGACAGTAATTGGTTTTTAAAAAACTATTGTATTATGAAGTGATAAAGAACTCATATAAGGGCTTGGAATTAATGCAACTTTCGGCACCTAAACTAGAAATCACCATTACGATCCTTTAGTCAACATTACGATTTATTTTTTTACACTTCCCATGTTGTGTGTGTTAATTTTACTCATGTCATCACCTACAGTTTAAAGTCGATTCCAAACGACAGATTTTTTTGAAAAACTTTTCACTACAATTTTATTAACTCTCAGATTTTTTGTAAGAAATCTGCTGACAGGCAGTCGCCGAAGAAATATTTTTTCATATTTCGCTTCATTTAAAACACTCACACTCTACCTACTGGACTGCGGTGACTACAATACACAGAGTTCAGCTTTAAATCATCTAGAACCACTTGTCACAGTTTTAAAAAAAAAAATATGTCAAGCGACTCGTGGTTAATAGCATCATCTTGTTGAGATTAAATGCCAGCGTACGACCATAGAGCTCTGCATTGATGATTTCTCTAAAGTCACATTCGAAAAAATACATCCTAATAGCACATACATACACAGTCGGTCATTGCAACACTTCGGTCTGGATTACGACCTAGTTTCGAACATCGTGGCACATTCTGACCATTATGAGCATAAAAATATCACCTTCCTTCGAATGCAATAGCTTTTCAATAAGCAATCTTGGATTCTTCAAGTACGATATCTATGTGATCATTTTACTTGTTAATATATTCAACGAATGAGGCACTGTGCTCCATTGCTGTGGAAACATTTATTACAAGCTTCAAGCTAGGCTTCAAGACACTGACTGTTGCAGACTGCTGAAAAAATATGTCAAGTTTTCGAAGACGATTCTTTGACTCAAAAAGCATTTGTAAAATGGAATGAAAAGTCATTATTGAAAACGACAGCTGGTTTTAATTGTATTAAGTGTTAAACTTTATTTCCATGAAGACGGCCTACCTGTTAAGATCACAGTGGAATTGACAAATTTTTAAAGCAATATTGTTGACAGCATGTGTTGACAATGCACAGTCCATTCTACTTTTAAATTTCTATCACAATAAGAGCCATTATTACAACTGGCGTTAAAGTTGGGTTTAGTTAAAGGTAACTTTAGCTAAAGGTTATTACAACACAGATACAGATAAAATAATGCTAACTTTTTCAAAAATATGGCCAAGCCGGTGCAATATCAATAACTTTTGCCACTTTAAAAAAATTCTTTAAAAACGCAGTGGCAACGATGTGTTATTATTTATGGCCAGTTCAAAGATAAAGTGAACTTTAGTTTAAGGCTTACTTCTATCTTATTGGGTACTCATAATAATCAAAAAACAATTTATCTGCCCGTTAAAATCCTCCCTTTAGTTAACGGCAAGTTGTAATAATAGCCCTAAGTCAATTATTATGACCCTGATAACTCCGTAAAGATCGAAAATGTCCATTTTTTTTAAACACCAATTGGTTTCTCGGCTGTTGAACGTCTTCAGATGACAGATTTTTAACTGCACAAAACAGGCAAATCACTTCAGGCTAAAAGATGCTTTCACAGAAACCATTTCAAACAACTCAAAATCTCCATAAATTTCTTAACAATTTGGAACAAAATTTATGTTTTTAAAAATTTTAATTAATTAAGCCCTTCTTATTCGTTTTAAGCAAACTTCACTGTATTAATAACCACACATTTTTTCCTTTTTTACGTACCATTTACTTCTGTTGATTTCTCACATTTTAGTGTTATGGTACCGCTAACCATTTGACCGGCAAAATAACAACCCGTTACATTCTGATCGAATTCTATGGTGCATGTTACGACCATTGTGCGTTCGCCTATACTCCTCAACAATAAATTTTCGACTAAATTTGGGAATTTTTTGTTAATTTAATGAAATCAATTAAAGAAACAAAGTCTACCAAAGTCTACTGTGTTCGTACTCTTCTTAGCTTGTACTATCTACTTGTTAGTAAGCGAAATTAAAATAAAACAACAAAGTTTTATCAACAAAAACAAAAACAAAAACAAAAAAAGTATGCAAAAATTATGATAATATAATCAACTAACACAACAACAACATTTAAGCAGCCACAGTGTAATCAGTAGAACAAAAATATTTTTTTTTTGTTTTTGTTTTTGATTTGTTTTTGTTTTTGTTTTTGATTTGTTTTTATTTCAATTGTTTTTAAAAGGCCAGTAATACGGTTGTAGTACTCATAACCAGCTAAAGTGTGGAGACTTTTTGTTGTTTGAATTTCCATCTTGAACAACTGCTGATAATAGTTTGAAAAGAGCTAATATTTGTTTGTGTTACAGTTTGATGAAGAAAAATGAAAACAAAACAACTTTTTTTTTATTAGCAAAGTCTACTGGTGTGGTTGTACCGTACCTATCCGTCAAATAAAAATCAAATAGCTTCAGAGTATCAACGGAAGGCAATAAAATTATTCTGAAGAAACTACAGCGAGAGAGACGTCGTTATAAAATAGTTTTTAATGTTAAGCCAGTTACTGTTTCTTAAACATTTTGTTCGATTGGTTTTACGCTTCTTAAACATGCTGAGTAAAGAAATAATTCCTCCAAATTAATGTTTTGGACAAAACATCAATAACATCGAAGAGCTCAAGCATATAGCTGCACATTAGCAGGCATGACAAAATTTTACAGAAAGATAGTGCCGCAAATAGTGCCAACTTCTTATTTAAGGAGGCAGAGAATTTAATCAAAGTTCTTTTTCCAACATTATTGCTTAAAAGAATATTTTAATACTCAGTACTTCGTCTAATTCTCTTGCTTCAACCTTGTTTCTCCACGTTCTTTATGTTTCTATAGTGACTTTACAAACCTTATGTTGACAAAAAAAAATTTTTCATTTCGAAGTTTTTAAAATTGCCTACTAGTTATGACACTTGCCGCAGCAATATTAAATTTTTAATTTTAAAATTTTTAAAATGAAAAGAACATCGTTTTCAAAAATTTCAGATTTTTTCCAAAAAATAAAAAAAAAAATATTTTCACAACCATGTTGTCTTATCGGGATCTGTTACCGCCGTAGCCATTATATGACCATCGACCTCGTCTCCACTTCCAAATATACTGTTTGGCGGCTGGGGACTTGTAGGTGTGGGTATATTGAAAACAGGATATTTGGGTGTAAAAGTTTTCTCACCATAATCATGTTCAGAGTCCTGTGAGAGTTGGGCTTTCATCATATGATCGGCTTCCTTATAAACAGGAGGAGCTACAAGTAAACAAATTACATTGTTTCATAAGAGAAACTCCACATATTTTATTATCACTTACGTATGTTACTTGTAGCCCACCAAGGTTCGCCATTTCGATACTAGTGCAGGATCATTGTTATTTTCCACAACTATTGACCATGGTATTATTGTCTACAACTTTTGCATTATCTTCTATACTGAAATTACAGGCATGGGCTGTTGTTGTACCACCAAGTTTCTAAAGCCACCAGTTTCTAAAGGTACATTACCTATGGTTATTGGTATATGAATACACTGGTTGGCATACATGAAACCATTTATTTTAGCTTCCACTTCAACACGATAGCCAATGTGTATAATCCTAACGAGAGTATTGCATGATGCCGGCGTAGCTGGTATGGGCAACAAATAATTTAATTGCTTCTTGGTATAGCGTAACACTGGATCGCCTATTAATTTGAGACGATTTTGGTTCTGTTCACTCTCGTCGCATGGTATGATCAGCAAAAAAACGATTACCATAACCAAACGGACATTAATTTCATTAATATCGGCTCTCGTTTCGTTTGTAACTAAAATATTGATGGGTATTAATTGACCGGGCACATAACCTGTTTGTGGCAATTGAACTTGCATTTGCAATGGATTGGATTTACAGGGACCACAGCAAAACATTTTGGAAAAATCTGAAGAGACAGGTAACTGAAATTGAAAGGATGTAAATTATACTGTGAGAGTAACGAAAAAGCAACATTTTTGAGTTATGATATCTGAAACACAAAAGTTGGAAAAGCATCACGACAGTGCTTAAGATGTGGTTCGATGTCAATCATGAACCGCATACCTTCTTGTGCTATTACCAGAAGAATAAGGCATCTGGAGAATATTGCATGGGTTTAGCATTGCCGAGCTATATAACATATAATCAAACAAACAAATTCGAGACGATAGTAAAAACTTATCTGGTCCGCTTTTTTTCTTTCTTTCTTTTTTACCAAATTTATGTAAAAGAATTGTCTGAAGCTAGATGTAGACCAGACTTTTCAATGTATGTTTTAATAAATTGCAATTGAAAGTATTCGAATACAAACTCGGGTTTTTTTATCAGTGGACAGCTGTACCATTCGTTCCATAAAGTAATTATGTTTGTGTTAATGCTACCATTCTCCTCCTACTTATTACCGCTTTGAATATAAAAATTCCTTTTCGAATACCCTAAACAATTAAGAGGCTTAAATGTTAATCAAACACCCACCTTCAGTATATGATTCTCCGCCAGGTTCAAATTTCTAATATTGATCACAGTAAAACCTCGAGTATATCTTTGATCGAATTTCCAGGGACGGTTCAAAGTAATTTGAATTTCATAGCGTATATGGCCATATAATGCTTCTACGGATGAAGGACAATCGGATGGTATTAGGCAACTGAACGGAAAACTATGAGCGCCAGGTTCTATAATAATGCCTTCACTATTGTTGGCCTCTACAACAAACGATTCACATAAATTCTGTTTCATTATGGAAAATAATGAACTTACTCTGTTCGGATGATACAAATAAATATCTTTTCGATTTTATATAATCTATGTGAGCATAATAGGTAGTTTCCGATTTTTTTTCAGTGGTTGAAGAAGTATCCTCTTCCGTCCATTCAGTATGAGCCATACCAGTTATTTTTAGAACAACAGCTAAATTTTGAAATCAAGAAACTGCTTTCAAACTTATTTTCTTGTAGGAAATTTAAAACAAATAAAACCTTTTACTGTCTTGCGCTTATCACATGTTATGGTAACTTTGCCATTAACTATCTGGCCTGCCATATAAACACCCTGGGTATTGTCTATGAATTCTATGAGACAATTGACAACCATTTTAAGTGATTCGAAGGCAATTGTTTTATAATTCGCTTCTAATGTTCTTCACTTCACAATTAACTTCTCTAGACTGTATTGATTCGTTGAAAGGGAAAGATTTTTGCAGACATTTTACTATACGTTCTTAATCACTTGATTGATTATGTCCTCTTAAATGTTAAACTTAAGAGTATGTGAAGCAGTAGATAAGCATAGATAAGCATATTTTATGAATTACCAACATTTCATAGATTAAATATCGCTCTTTACGTAAAATTATTGGTGAATACCCGTTTAAAAATACGGATTTTGTATTGAAATTTAATTTCTTTAAATGATTAATACACGTTATATGTGACGTATGTACGTATTATATTGTAGAACCAGGGGAACATTTTAGATTTAAACTTGAATTCGAAAAAAGAACAAAAAAAAAAGATGAGATCAAAATGTATTTTAAAGTCAAACCGATTTGATGATGTTTAATTTTTATCAGGCCGTGAAATATGAGTTTAGGGCAGGATCTGCTTTACTTTTTGAAACTTCATCCCTAATTGTTATTAGCATGTCGAACAAAAGGTCTTGGGATTAGTTAACATTGAACAGAAGCTCATATCCCATGTTCATGACGAAAATATAAGCCTGTTTTTGAACTATAACAGCGTGTGTTTTCATGAGATATTATACCTGATCAACATATGATCAGAAATTTGATCCCTTTATCAACTGTTCCTTGTCTTTATAAATCAAACAAAGAATGTTTGAAGTCGCTGCAGCCCCGTAGATTAATATACTGGCTTATTAGGCATGAGGCCTTGGTCAGACATCTCCAACAAAACGGATTATGAAAAAATATTTCTTAGGCATCTGTCTCTCAGCAGATTTCTGGCAAAAACTCTGGGAGTAACTAAAATCGGAGTGAAAGGTTTCTCAAAAATCTTTCGTACAGAATCGATTTTAAACTGTTGATCCAGCCACTCGTGTCTAAAATTAAAGCACTCAACATGGCTGGTGTGGAAAGCTAAGTAGTTCGATTGGTCTAACACTGCATAAGTCTCCTGAGTAAATATATTACCGGGAACTTGGTTAACATTATGCTTAAAGAAATAATTTCTAATAAGTCAACACACTATGTCCTAGACTAGTTTTTTAAATGAAAAGAAAAACGTCTTCAAAAATTCCAGTAACGTAAACCAATTAATTTTATTCTCAATAAAAAAAAATATTTTCACAACCATGTTGTCTTATCGGAATCTGTTACCGCCTTAGCCATTATATGACCATCGATCTCGTCTCCACTTCCAAATATACTGTTTGGCGGCTGGGGACTTGTAGGTGTGGGTATATTGAAAACAGGATATTTGGGTGTAAAAGTTTTCTCACCATAATCATGTTCAGAGTCCTGTGAGAGTTGGGCTTTCATCATATGATCGGCTTCCTTGTAAACAGGAGGAGCTACAAGCCAAACAATTACTTGTTTCATGAGAAAAACTTCACATATTTTATTATCACTTACGTATGTTACTTGTGGCCCACCAAGGTTCACCATTTCGATTACTAGTGCAGGGATCGTTGTTATTCTCCACCCCACTGTTGACAACGATATTATTTTCTACACCTTTTGCATTATCTTCCATATTGAAATGAAATTACTAGGCATGGGTTGTTGTTGTACCACCAAGCCACCAGTTTCTAAAGGTACATTGCCTATGGTTATTGGTGTATGAGTACACTGGTTGGCATACATGAAACCATTTATTTTAGCTTCCACTTCAACACGATAGCCAATGTGTATAATTCTGCAGAGGGTATTGCATGATGCCGGCGTAGCTGGTATGGGCAACAAATAATTGAATTGCTTCTTGGTATAGCGTAACACTGGATCACCTATTAATTTCGATACGATTTTTGTTTCCTGTTTACTATGTCTGCTTGGATGATCAGTAAAACAATCGATTACCATAACCAAACGGGCATTAATTTCATTAATATCGGCTCTCGTTTCGTTTGTAACTAA